>PVKA01023220.1:0-35942 GCA_004027165.1 Ctenomys sociabilis | reverse complement strand
AGAAACCAGAAAGACCCGCTAAATTCATGGAAACTAAACAACACCCTACTCAGCAATCAATGGGTCGCAGAAGAAATTCAACAAGAAATTCAGCAATATCTACAATTCAATGAAAATTCAAGTACAACTTACCGGAATTTATGGGATGCGATGAAAGCAGTTCTTAGAGGGAAAATAATAGCTATAAACTCACACATTAAGCTTCTCGGCCTTTTGGTTGAAGAAAATGGAAAGGGAACAAATTAGCACCTTAATGTTGCACCTTCGACAACTAGAAAAAGAAGAGCAAACAAAACCCAGAGCACAAAGATGGGAAGAAATCATAAAGATTAGAGCAGAAATTAACCAGCCAAAACAAAACAAAATAATCCTTCTTGAAATGTACTGAGAGGAAATAGAAGGTAATCAGGTGTCAAGATGGATACAGCACAGCAAGGCCTCTTGGTACCAGGCCTTGGTACCAGTGAAAAGAGCACACCTTTTTCAAATGCAGAACAGGATGTGATTCTCAGACACCTTTTTTTAAAAAAATAACTTTTAGAAGTTTTGATGTGATGCAACTTGTGATTTTTGTTTCTTGCATTGTACACAATATGCACTAAAAGGAACATGAACACACAACCACTGTGCTCACTGTACAGCTGGCACAGCACACGTCAGGGCTGAGTCCTCTCTGCTTCTCCTTCCCCTCCTTGCCCTGCATTCTCCCCAATCCCCAGACCCACTTTCCATCTCTGAAAACTTTACCACCTACTTTCCCATCCTGGCTATTTTGTACATCCACTTACTGAGGTCTATCATGTTGTGCCACTGTAAAATTGAGTATGAAACTAGAAAGTCAGGTAAAGAAATAAAGCAATAACAAGAGACAATGATGAACTCAAGTGACAATTCCTAGACTGTTATGACACTTCTCCACGCACAGGAGTTCCTGCCAATGAATGTTCCAGAAAATGTTGTAAAAGACCAAAGGTTTGGCATGAAAGTCCGCAGACTCTAGGAGTGTAACAAAATGCCATGAAAAATAAACATCAGGAGAGACACCTACCTCTGTCACGAAATGTCACTCAGTCTTGACTTAACATCCGTCCAGGACCAGTGAACTTCATTGTACGTACTGGGGTCCACTTGTGGCCTTCTTTGAAGGAGATAGCCTCCACTTGGTGCCCATCCACTCCGCACATAAACTGCAGTAAGTGGACTTCAGTGCTGATTAAACTTACACTCTAAGAAGCAATCTCCAGCTGTTTAAGGAGATAAAGGTGCCGTACCTGACATGTTACCTTCTTGGCCCTCATATCTAGTGCATGGGTTCCCTTGATGAAAATAAGTCCAGCCCTCTGGAAGAAATAGTTTTTTCTTTATCTGTACTTCTCAGACAGTCATAATTTTTCACAATTTCCAAACTTTTACATATTATTCATTTTTTAAGAAAAAACTTTATTTGTTGTTTTCGTATTTTCATGGACCAGCTGAAAAAGCAGGCAGTACATGCATGTCTTTACTTTAAGTGATATATTCAATATTCTTTAGTTTATATGAAAGCCTTATTCAGAGAGAATAAATTAAATTATCTACATTTTCTTGCAAAATTATACTTCTTAAAAATGTAATTACGTGAAAACACGCACAGCATTTGTGAAGTCTCCTAGGAAATGGCAATCATAGATGGTATCACTTGTTTGTTCTTGTATACAAAATTCCACTATTGAAAATCATCAAGGGAGCCAGCCAAACAGCTCAGCAGATTAAAGTGCCTACAAGCAGGCACAAGGTACTGGGTTTGGCCCCCCGGCCTGCCATGCCAGCCCTGCTCCCTGGGCATGCTGAAATGGCGATTGGGACTGGGCATGGTGGTGCATGCCTATAATCTTAGCACTTGAGAGACTGTAAACAGGAAGATAACTATGAGTCCAATCTAGTAGTGAAACTCTGAACACCCTGTAGGTTCTTCTCTAATATACAAAAAAAGAAAGAAGAGAAAAGAAAATCATCAAAGATGCTAATCGGCTCTTCCATTGTTGAAATACACTCTAACTTGGAAAGAAATGGAAGCAGGCAATCCTCAGTACACTGAATGTTTCTGTAGCACTTACACAAGGTTAGTGTGGTAAGAATGGGCAATTCAATGACTTCCATTTTATTGTATGAGTAATAAGGACTTCTTAAAGGACTTCACTGGAAATATTGTTCACTCATTGCATCTCTATTCTTGTAAGAACAAGCAATGACATTTTCTATCAATTTCCCTTCCATTTCAAATCTACCAGAGGAAATAATCTGTACTTCTAAAGTTGAAAGAATTTAGTGTGGTATTATTCTTTCTACATTTCCTATGAGATAATGTTTCTATTGTTTGGTTTTTGTTTTGTAAAGAATACAAATTAATTAAAAAATAAAAACAATTCAAAATTTAATTAGTAAAAGTGCAATAGGAATTCAACAATGGTAGCTGAATTGCCTGATGTTATCTTCAAGTTAGTTATTTAGGTTATCAGATATAAACCTGAAAAATTGGTTAAAATTCAAATTATAAGAAATTAAAAACAAATAAAAATATTTAAAGCATTATCTTCTCCTATCAAAAGATGAGCAGAAGTCAGCAATACAGTTGCCAAGTCTATCCTGCATATGTGCATAAATATAGCTTTCTTCCTCATGAGTTTTTGGCATTTGGTTCTTTGTATCATCACGAAGCCTGTATTTTTATTTCTTTATTGTATCAGTGCACAGACAAGGGAGTGAAAGATTCTGTTACAACTTGCAGGATTCCTAGACTTGTCTCATTTCTCTGTGTGTGCTGAGGGAAAAATACTGGCTCAGGTTGGCTCTAGTAAATGTGCTTCCCTTTAAGCAGGTCCATTTTCCTTCCAGGCTGTATATTTTTCTCACCAGGTACACTGCTTTCAAAAGGAATAATCTGACTCAGAATCTCCCAGATTTAACTGCAAATCCTTGTCAACCATTTCTCATTCTTAGGAGAAATCAAAGTCCTCTTTTCATCTGTGTCCCTATGGACACAGTTTGATTAACTTGCTAATCAAACTTTCATTTACTAGATGTTTTGACATAAATGAATACTTCCTTAGTTTAAAGTAAGCGATAATTTACCAAGAAAACTTGGATTATTCTTACACGTACTGGATTCTGACTCCCTCCTTGAGTATATTTTGCTAATAACAGTGTTCCACACACTATTCTCATATGAAAATAGTGTACCCCTTATCTGGCTCAAGTTTCAAATTCCCGATATAGATGAGATCATTAATCTAGTCTTATGTCTCAAATTGCATTCCCATGGCATTGAATGTAGCTTGCACACACTGCACCCTCTCCTCTGGAGAGACAGCAGAAAATATATGGCCCTCTCCACTATGATTATTTGATTTATTCTTTCATAGTGGTGGGAGATTTTGAGTTCTATTTCCTTCCTCTTTTAATGTACAATAAGTTTAAGAAGACTTTATCTCAGGCAGAAAACAAGATACTTTTAACTTTTCAGGGTGTGTACAAGCCGGGTCCAATTCCTGCTTTGTGCTATGGTTTAGCAGGAAGAAACTGAGCACAGCAGCCATACCAAAACCAGGCACAACAGGATGAATTTAAACTTTGTAGATCTGCACCCAATTTCAGTATGTGCCAGGGTTATATATGCTACAAAACTCTACACCAAAAGTCAGAGAATAATACTGTACAAAATGACAAAGAGAAACAGCAATGTGCAATCTCAGGGTCGAGACCACCCAGAACAAGGGCTGAAAACACTGGCACAAGATCCAGTCCTAGCCCAAGTCCTGTGAATGTGTGGGAGAGCTTCCTGATATCCTGAACTCCGGGACCTGTCTGGTCCAAACCCAGGCATGCCTGGGTGAGTGAGACTCTCTTCTGAGCACATGGGACCCCCCCCAAACTAAGCAGAACCCCCATGACACCTGAGTGAGTGAAAACTTCTGCCATATTCTAGGGACCTCCAGATCCAGTCCTGGCAAGTGTGTAGGAGAGCTTCCCCTCTCCCCTACGCCCCCTTGCTCCCCTCAGACTTAACTCAGGCCTGGCATACAAGACAGGGGTGAAACTCTGCAGCTGTAGTCCTTGCAGAGAGAGTAGGAGACAGAACCATTCAGCTGGTCCAGGAGCAGAGCCTCTTGTCAGAAGAACACAGCAGGTTCACTCCCAGGGACTGCAGCAGCAAGGAGCTGAGCACAGCAGTCAGACCCAAGCCAGGCACAAATGGATAAATTCCATCTTTGTAGATCTGCGCCTGAATTTCAACAGGTGCCAAGGATTTTAAGCTCACCAAAGATCTGCGACAAAGGTCAGAAGACAGAGCTATACAAAATGACAATGAGAAGGAGCAAAATGCAATCACAGACCCCAAGCTCACCCATACCAAGTGCAGAGGACACTAGCACACAACTAATTGGGAATCACACAACTGAAATCAATGAATTTATAGCGTCAAAAATAAACAGCTGCAGAAAGGTATAAAGGAACTCAGATCAGAAAAAAACAAAATCTCTTAACTAATAGCATCTAAATTAAATAATCAAGTGTAGAAACATATGGAAGAAACCCAATGCCCACCCAGACAAGTACAGAGGACACTAGGTCACTTAAAATGTGTAAATTAATAGCGTTGGAAGTAAAGAAACAACAGCAGAAATTTATAGAGGAACTCAGAGCAGAATTAATTTCTGAAATAAAAAAGAAATCTCTGAATTCATAGCAACTCAACTAGAAACATATGGAGGAAACCCAATCTGAAAAAAACTCTGCAGTAAAAGAATTAATAACTGCATCTAAAGAATACATTGACCAAAAATAGAGATTAGAAAAGTGAGAGATTCCTTGAAAGAAGCGAGTTAAAGAGATATAGAGGAATTTAAAATCTCGGCCGGGCGTGGTGGCGCAGGCCTGTAATCCCAGCACTCGGGAGGCTGAGGCAGGAGGATTGTTGTGAGTTCGAGACCAGCCTGAGCTACAAAGTGAGCTTAAGGCCAGCCTGAACTGCATAGTGAGACCCTGTCTCAAAAAGACAAAAAAAAAAAATCTCATTCACAAGCTTGTAAACCTGTTTGAGTGAAAATGAAGATAGACTTTGACATCTTGAAGATGCAAGAAAAAATAATTCATCAGTGGCAAGATGATACAAAGATGAACAATGTGAGACTAATCGGTATCAACGAGAAAAAAGAAGTCAATACAAATGACATTAAAAATATGGGCAGAAGTAATAGCAGAAAATTTCCAAAATATGAGGAAACAATCTGAAATCGAGGTAACCAAAGCATAAAGAACGTGAAGTAACCTTAACCCAATTAAAAATATACCGAGACATATAATAGTCAAGATCCCAGAAATCCAGCGCAACAATAATATACTGAAAGCCACTAGAGAAAAGAAGTAAATCACATTCAAAGGAAATCCCATCAGAATTATGGCTGACTTCTCTTCACAAACCATGAATTCAAGAAGAGCATGGAGCAGAGTACTTCAAGTCCACTATGAAAACATTCCAACCCAGACTCCTATACATTGCAGAAACGTTCTTTCAAGTTTGATGGTTAAGTGAGATACTTCCATGACAAAGAACAACTAAAGAATTTCATGATGACAAAGCCAACTCTACACAGGCTACTGAAAGATGTTCTAGAGAGGGATCAAAATGATCAGAACTCCATGAACGAGAACAGAAACAACCAACTAAATGGGGCAAACAATTAAACACAGGAGAAAAAGGTGTTAAGAACACGAGGTAAATACCATGTCCATTGTAAAGCAATACATCTCATTTACAATTATCAATGTAAATGGACTCAATTCACCAATTAAGAGAACTAGACTGGCACAGTGGATTAGGAAACAAAACCCAACAATATGCTGTATACAAGAAACACACTTAACTCACAAAGAAACTCATAGACTGAAAGTCAAAGGATGGAAAATAATACTACATGCCCCAGTACCTCAGAAAAAATCAGGGGTAGTAATTCTGTTCTCAGACAGTCTCAACTTCAAACCAAGAAGGATCAAGTGAAATAAAGGCCACTATAAAATGATCCGGAGAAAAATTCAAGAGGAAGAAGTAACACTCATAAATATCTATGCATTAAACACGGGAGCACCCACTGATATGAAACAAATCTTAATGGACATGAAAAGTCTAACATCCTGTACCATAATCTTCACAGGAAACCCTAACACCACCTTATCCCAACCAGACAAAAAATTAGCAAAGATTCAGTACAAGTAAACCAGACCTTCAAACAAATGGATTCAGTGGACAAATACAGAGTGCTCCACCCAAACACAGCTGAATATACATTTTTCTTATCTTCACATGGGTTATTTTCTAAAATAGACCACATAGTGATCCATAGGTCATGCTTAAGTAAGTTGAAGAAAAACAGAAATTATCCCATGCATATTATCTGATCACAGTGCAATGAAAGTGGAAATAAATGACAAAAGAAACCAGAAAAAAAAAAACCCTAAATACATGGAAATTAAAAAACACGCTGCTCAGCAATCAATGGATCACAGATGAAATTAAACAAGAAATTTGGCAATATTTACAATTCAATGAAAAGTCAAACACAAATTATCAGAATTTATGGGATGTGATGAAAGCTGTTCTCGGAGAACCTTATAGCTGTGAACTCATGCATTAGAAAAACAACAGGAATGAATAAACACCCTAATGCTACATCTCCAGCAACCAGAAAAGGAAGAGCAAACCAAATCCAGAGCCCAAAGAAATCATAAAAATGAGAACAGAAATTAATTCAATTGAGACAAAATGGTTTGAAGAATTAATGAATTAAAATCTGGTTCTTCGAAAGATTAAATAAAATTGATAAGCCCCTAGTTAATTTCATCAAAAAAAGGAAAGAAAAAATTCAAATACAAGTAATAAGGAATGAAAAGGGTTTAATCACCACAGATCCTGTGGAAATTCAGAAGATTATCAGTAGCTACTTTGAGAATCTTTATTCTCACAGAATAGATGACACAGAGAAAAGAGATAGATTCCCAGAAAGGTACAAATGACCAAAATTGAACCAAAAAGATAAAACCACTCTCAATAGCCCAATAACAGCCAATGGAATAAGAGATGTAATAAAAAAAAAACCCTACCAATAAAAAAAGCCCAGGTCCTGCAGGATTCACAGCTGAATTCTACAAGAAATTTACAGAAGATATAATCTCTATACTCATAAAACTGTTCAATGAAATTGAAAAGGAAATAGTTCTCCCACAATGATTCCTGGAGGCAAGTATTATACTAACAGCAAAACCACGGAAAAACACAACTAAAAAAGAAAACTGCAGGCCAATCTCCCTCATAAGCATTGATGCAAAAATACTGAATAAAATTGTATCAAATAGAATACAGCAAATCATCAAGATCATACACCATGACCAGGTAGGATTTATCCCAGGGACGAAAGTGTGATTCAATATTCAAAAATCTAAAAATGTAATATAGTATATCAATACAGTGAAAACTAAAAACCATGTGATCAACCCAATTGATGCACGAAGGGCTTTTGACAAAGTCCAACACTCATTCATGTTCAAAGTCCTACAAAAAATTGTAATAGGTGTCCTCTACTTCAGTCTGATAAAAGCCATTTTTGAAAACCCAATGGCTAACATAATTCTAAATGGTGGGAAACTTGAAATGTTTTACTCTAAGATCTGGTACAAGTCAAGGGTGTCCTCTATCACCACTCCTGTTCAATATACCTCTGGAATCATTAGACAAGGGAGAGAAGTAAAAGGAATGAGAATAGGTAAAGAAGTTAAATTATCATTATTTACAGATGACATGATACTTCACTCGGAAGGCCCAAAAAACTCCACCAAGAAGCTACTAGAATTTTTTTTTTCAGATCTCATCATTTATTTTATTTTTTTTTTTTTTCATTTTATTGAAGTACAAATGTCAATCAGACAGTTTCAAGACACCTTAACAATACAGATTCGATAAATTTATACATTGCAAAATGTTTTCATACTGTTTTGGTATCGTACAAGGTGATTACATGATATTATATTTACAGATATTATTTTAGCAGATATCACTTATCAGTGAATTAAGAGTGTAGCTGCTTACTTATCTTATTTTTTATACATGAATTTTATCAAATATTCAATAATTCTTTTCCTAGTGGATGACTGTAGTCCTAGAAGCCGACATAATATCCTGTCCAACCACCATTAGTGCAGGTCTTGCCTCTCATAGAATTATGTAGAAGCACAGCGTTATCTATCCCAACTGTAGTGTCTATACACACACATCATGATTTTTTCTTTCTACACCCCTTCCTTTGTCTACACCTGTCAAAGGTTGGCACTCCATTGACATTCAACTAACTTAGGTGCTTGAACTCGATAACACAATCCAACACAGTCCAGCATTCTACAACCATATTAAGTTATTCAAAGAAATTGTCGACCATAGCCATTTACAGCTCAGCTGAATATTATGGCCTCACAATGTATACTTCATTTTTATACTTTTCTGCTGGATGGTTAAGACCTAGATAGATCAAGACTTATATACCAACACATGAACTTTATATTTCCTATGTGGTCAGTGAAGTCCTCTCAGGGTTTATCTTGTAGTCCTGTACATTATTCTGTAGTTTCTTTGTCTGTGTCATCCATGTGGCTGAGTCATGGCCAATGCTTGACCAGTTTGCTCTCTGTGAGAGCTTAAGAGAAAGTTTTCTCTCCATGTGACTCTCTGCAGGCACAGTTTAGAACTTCAATCACTTTCCTCTGTGGCTCCATAATCTCCTTGTTCAGAAAATTTGGAGCTCACCTGAGTCTCATGATGTTGCAGTACAGGTTCTCCTATGTCCTGAGTCTTCGCTGACCTTGAAAGGCTAGGGCCAAAATGTTGGCTGGCCTTGTGGCTCTTCTATTTCTCCAACTCTGACTTGTAATCTTAGGTTGTTAACCATCCAGAAGAAAAGCTGAGCTACTAGAATTGATACACAAATTCAGCAGCATAGCAGGGTACAAAGTCAATATGCTAAAGTCAATAGCATTCTTATACATAGATAACAAACACACTGAAAGTGGAATTATAGAAACAATATTTTACAACAGAACCAATGAAAATGAAATACCTTGGAATTAATCAAACTAAAGAAATCAAAGATCTTTTCAAAGGGAGATTACAGTACTCTGTTTTTGGGTTTTTTGTCTTTTTCTATTTTTTTGGTGCAGGGTCTCACTATGCATGCAACCCACATTCATAGCGATTTTCCTGCTTTTTGCCGCCCATGTGCTGGGATTACAGGCGCGCGCCACCGCGCCCGGATTGCATCGCCGGCTCAGCGCACCCGAAGGCGGGGCCGGCGCGGCTTGGGGAACCAAGGATCGAACACTGGTCCCTGCGCTTACCTAAGCAAGCGCTTAGTCCGCTGAGCTATACCGCCGGCCCTTACAGTACTCTTAAAAAGGAGATTGCTGAGGATTTCAGAAACTGGAAAGATATTTCAGGAGCAGATATTCCTTATTCCTGGATAGGAAGAACCAACATTGTGAAAATGGCCATACTCCCAAAACTTCTGTACAAATTTAATGCAATCCCTATCAAACTACCACTTATATACCTCACAGACCTAGAAAAGTTGTTCCTAAAATTTATTTAAAACCAAAGAGTACCTAGAATAGCAAACGCAATTGTGGACAACAAAGAGAAGGCAGGAGGAATTACACTCCCTGAAGTGAAATTACACTATAAAACTAATTAGTGGGTTCCTTTTGTTCTTGTTTATGGAGATCTGATCATTGTCTTAACCATTTTGTGCATATTAATATGTAACTTTGCACCTATCACGTTTCCTAGCTTTTCTTCTTGTCCTCTCTTCGATTTCTAATTCTTAAATTCTTGCTATCCTTTTGATTGTTTTATACCTTCCTATTTTTATTTCTTGTTTGGAGTTCTTACACTAGGGAGACCATACGATATTTACCAATGTGAGTCTGGTTTATTCCATCTATGAGTATATCTTCAGATGTCATCAACTTCAACATAAAGGCTTTGTGTTCATCATTCTTTATAGCTGAGTAATACTCCATTCTGCAAAAATACCACACATTTTTATCTATTCTTCAGGTGACAGGCATCTTGTTTGTTTCCAAGATTTGACTATACACAAATTGTGCTGCTACAAACATAGGTGCACATGTATCACTCTGATATGATGTTTTCAGTTCCTCTGGGAAAATTCCCAGTAGGGAGATAGCTGGTTTGAATGGCATTTCCAGTCCTACATTTTAAGTAGTCTCCACATTGATTCATACAATGGTAGCACCAGCCTACATTCCCACCAGCAGTGGAGATTTCCTTTTTCCCCAGACCCTCTGTAACATTATTTGTTAGTTGCTTTCTTTATAATAGCCATTATTTCTGGGTGAGATCGTATCTCAGTATTGTTTTAATTTCTATTTCACAGGTAGCTCATATTCTCAATAGAAGGAGGTCCTAGTTGTTAATTCTTTTACATATTACCAGTGCTATTTGTTTTTTGTTCATGAACTCTTTGCCTACCCCTATGTTTTCAAGAGTTCCTCCTATTTTCTCTTTCAGGAGATTTAGTGTTTCTGTTTTAATGTTTAGAACTTTAATCCATTTTGACTTTAATCCATTAGTGTACAGTGATAGACCTGGTTCCAGTTTTAGTTTTTGGCATGTAGAGAGCCAGTTTTTCCAGCACCATTTGTTAAAGAGGCTATCTTTCTTCCATTAAGCATGTTTCACCTCTTTGTTGAAGATAAGGTAGCTGAGTGTGATCGTACATGCTTCTCTATCTTCAAATCTGTTCCTTTCATCCTCAGATCTATTTTGTTGCCAGAACCATGCTGATTTTACCACAGTAACTTTGTAGTGTAATTTGATCTCTGGACTTGTGTGATACCTTCTCTTTGTTGCCCAAGATTGCCTTTGCTATTCTAGGACTTCTCTGTAAAATTCACAAGGATTTTTGTTTTGTTTGTTTTGTTTTGTTTTGTTTGACTTGCTCAGGATACCTTATGGGCAATTCTGTTAAGGCATGAGGATATGAGGATCGAACCACAGCATCCCGAACCAACTGCTTTGTTTAAGCAAGAACTTGAACAACTGAGCTAATGGGAAGGCCTCCAGAACCAGCTTTTTGATTCGTTAATTCTTTGGACTGTTTTCTTCATCTTGAGTGAAATAATTTCTGCTAAAATCTTTGTGACTTCTTCCCATCTTTGGTCTTTGGGTTTTGTTTCCTCTTCCTTCTCTAGATGTTGGCTGTTTAGCAATAGGGTATCTATTTGTTTCCGTTCTGTTTTCCTAATGTGCGAGTTCACAGCTACAAATCTCTTTAAGAACTTCTTTCATGGCATCTCATAGATACTAATAAGTTGTGCTTGAGTTTTTTAGTGAATTGTAAATATCATTCAATTTCTGCTTTAAGTTCATCGGTGACCTATTTGTTGTTGAGTGCAGTATTTTTTCATTTACATGCATTTATGAGTTTTTTTTCCAATTTCTTTTGTCATTGAGTTGCAGTTTCACTGCATTCTTGTCCGATAATATTCATGGAATATTTTTTTTTCATATACTTAAGCATGACCTATGGACTATAATGTGGTCTATTTTAGGAAATGACATATGTGCAGCTGAAAAAAATGTGTATTCAGTTGTGGTTGAGTGGAGCACTCTGTATATGTCCACCAAGTCCTTGTTCCAAGGCCTGCTTCAGTTCTCCTACTTCTCTGTTAATTTTTGTCTGCTTGACCTATCTTTTTGGGATATGGATCTGTTAAGGTCTCTTGTTAAGTTTGTGGCATTGGATAGTTAATTTTTCATGTCCATTAGGATTTGTCTTATATAACTGTGTGCTCTCATGTTTGGTGCATACATATTTATGAGTGTTACCTCTTTATCTTGAATTTTTTGCATAGCCAGTATATAGTGGAGCTCTTTATTTCATTTGAGCATTGTTGGTTTGAAGTTGAGACTGTCCGAAAACATGATTTCTACCCCTGCTTATTTCTGGTGCACTGAGTTTATAATATATTTTCTGTCCTTTATATTTCAGCCTATGAATTTCTTTATGAGTTAAATGTGTTTCTTGTATACAGCACATTGTTGCATTTTATTTCCTAATCTACTGTGCCAGTCTGTTTCTTTCAATTGTAAATTAAAGAAAATTTATATTGATGTGATGTATTGACTTACAATTGACATGTTATTTACCTGCTGGTGTTTACTCCTTTTTCTCTTGCGTTTAATTGATTGCTCTATTTAGTGGGTTTCTTCTGTTCTCATTCATGGAATTCTGATTATTTTGGTCCCTCTCTAGATCATCTTTTACAAGTCTGTGTAGGATTGGCTTTATCATCATGAAATTCTTTAGTTCTTCTTTGCCATGGAAGTATTTCACTTCTCCATGAAATTTGAAAGAGAGTTTTGAAGGCTATCGTAGTCTGGACTAGAAATTGTTTTAGTAGAGGATTGAAGTACTCTGCTTCATGCTCTACTTGACTTCATGTTTAGTAAAGAGAAGTCTGCCATTAGTTTGATGAGTTTTCCTTTTAGGGTGATCTGTTTCTTTTCTCTAGTGCCTTTCAGTATGTTGATCTTGTGCTGGATTTCTGGGATCTTGACTATTATATAACTCTGTTCACTTTTAGTTGGGTTGACGTTATTTGGAGTTCTGTATGGTTTGGTTATGTTAAAGCCAGATTGTTTCCCCATATTTGGGAAGATTTCTGATAATATTTCTGCCCATATTATTTTTGTATCATTTGTATTGACCCCTTTCCCATTCATGACTATTATTCTCATGTTGTTCATCTTTGCATTGTTTTGCAGGCTATGAATTACTTTTATCTAGGTTTTTTTTTTTTTTTTTTTTTTTCTTTTTGCAGAACCCGGGATTGAACTCAGGCCCCTTGCACTTGCCAAGGAAGTGCTTATTCCATGGAGCCATCTCCCAGGCCCCCATCCCACTTTTTTTAAAGAGGTTTTTTTTTTGTTTTATTTTTTACCATTTCACTAGCTGTGATGGTGTCTTCAAGATATGAAACTCTTATCTTCACTTTCACTCAGACAATTTTGCAAGCTTGTGATTTAGATTTTAAGTTCCTCTATATCTCATTGACTCTGTTGCATGTGGTCTATATCTGTCCTTTATTGCTCATTCAAGGAATCCATCGTCTTTCTTATCTCCTCCTTTTTTATCAGTGTCTTCTTGAGAATTAGGTATTGATTCTTTCATTATAGTTTTGTTGTCTTTTTTTACTTAGAGATTATTTCTGATCTGATTTCCTTTATATGTTTTTGCATTGGATTCTTTACTTCACCCCTTACTAATTCAGAGATCTCTGTTTTTATTTTGGACATTATTTGTCGTCTGCATTCCTCTATACCTTTCTGCAGTTGATTCTTCACGTCAGATGCTATTAATTCAGACATTTCAGCTGTGTGATTCCCAATTTCTTTTCTTTTCTTTCTTTCTTTCTTTCTTTCTTTTTTTTTTTTTTTTTTTTTTTTTTTTTTTTTTTTTTTTTTTTGTCTTTTTGAGACAGGGTCTTACTATGCAGTTCAGGCTGGCCTTAAGCTCACTTTGTAGCTCAGGCTGGTCTCGAACTCACACCAGTCCTTCTGTCTCAGCCTCCCAAGTGCTGGGATTATAGGCATGCACCACCACGCCCGGCTCCCAATTTTTTCTGTGCTATTTTCTTCTGCACTTGTTCTGGTGGGCTTGGGGCCTAAGATTGCATTTTGCTCCTTCTCATTGTCATTTTTGTGTAGCACTGTCTTCTTACCTTTGGTGTAGAGCTTTGATGCAGTTATATCCTTAGCACCTACTGAAATTTGGGTGCAGATGTGCAAAGTTTGAGTTCATTAAGTTGTGCCTGGCTTGCATCTAGATGCTGTACTCAGCTTCTTCTGGCTGTAGCCTTTGTAAGTGAACTTCTTTTGTTCCTCTTGCAAGATGTTCTGTTCTTGGATTTGCTGTGTGGCTCTGGCCCCTAGCCTCTCTGAAGGGACTTCAGCCTGTATGCCAGCCCTGGACTGGATCCAGATGTATCTGGAGAGCAAGACAGAAATTCTCACTCACATACCAGGATTGGGCTGGATCCGGAGGTGTCCAGCAGGTACAGAGGAGCAAGGAATCTCTCCCAGATACTCAGTGGTCTTGCTCTTGAGCTGGTACTTGAGGGGTTCTGAGAGAGTGGTAGAGGTTCTCACTCACACATCAATGAAATTTAAAGGGAGCAATTCTTCTAAAATCATTCCTGGAGGCAAGTGTTATACTGATAAGAAATCAGAGAAAAATCTAAGCAAAAATAGAATTGCAGGCCATACTCCCTCATGAACATAGATGGAAAAATCCTCCATGAAATACTAGCAAGTATAATACAATAAATTATCAAGAAGAGTATACACCATGCCCAGGAAGTATTCATCCCAAGGATGCAAGAATGGTTCTACGTATACAAATCTATAAATGTAATACAATATAGCAGTAGATCCAATGTTAAACACTTTATGTTAACCTCAAGAGGAAAACTTTGAGGCTTTTGGAGTAAGGAATATCTATCCATTTTCTAAAATCTTCTTCAATAGTTTTTATAGGTTTGTAATTTCCATTGTATAAATCTTTTACTTCTTTTGTTACAAAAGAACAAGGCTTTTGACAATGTCCCACACTCATTCATGATCAAAGCCCTATCTAAAATTGGAATATATGACCTATTCCTCAATGTGATTAAAGAGATTTATGAAAATACAACAGTCAACATCAATCTAAATGGAGAAAAACTTAAAACTTCTACTCTCAAATCATATACAAGACAAAAATATCTGGTAGCCCCTCACCTATTCAGTGTTAGGAAGCATTAGCAAGAGCCATTAGACAAGAGAGAGAAATCAAAGGGATGAGAATAGATGAAGAAGTTAAATTATCATTTTTGCAAATGACATGATATTCTACTTAGAAGACCCAAACAACTCAATCAAGAAGCTCATAGAATTAATAAACACAGTAAGTAGCACAGCAGTGTACAAAATAGTACCCATAATTCAACAGCATTCTTCTGCATAGACAGCAAACTCACTGAGAGAGAAATTACAGAAAAAAAATCCTTCACAATAGCATCCAAAAAATAAAATACTTAGGAAGTAATGTAATAAAAGAAGTAAAAGATTTATACAATGGAAATTACAAACCTATAAAAACTATTGAAGAAGAGTTTAGAAAATGGATAGCTATTCCTTACTCCTGAATATGATGAACTAACAAGGTGAAAATGTCCACACTCCCAAAAATTTTATACAGTTTTAGTGCCATTCCTATCAAAATAACATTAAATGTACCTCATAAATCTAGAAAAAAATTCTTAAATTTATTTATAGCAAGTGAAGACCTAGAATAGCAAAGGTAATGTAGGGCAACAAAGGTAAAGCAGTAGGCAATACAATCCCTGACTTGAAATTACAGTACAAAGCTACTGTAATAAAATTAGCATGATATTGACAAAAAACACACCTGAGGATCAATGGAACAGTTTAGAAGATGCAGATACAACTACAAACACATTTAGCCATCTTATCTTTGACAAAGGGGCCAAACATGTTCGCTTAAAGAAACATATCCTCTTTAACAAAAGGCACTGGGAAAACTGTCTCTTCACATACTGAAAACTAAAACTAGATGAAGGCATATTGTGATGCACTAAACTAGAGTCAAAATGGATTAAACATCTAAACATTAAAACAGAAATAGTAAATCTCCTGGAAGAGAAAGTAGGTGAAACTCTTGAAGACACAATAGTAGACAGTTTATGAACAAAATCAAAACTGCATGGAATATAGTGCAAAGAATAAACTCATCTTATTGCGAAGTTTCTGCATGTAAAAATTAATCACCAACAGAGTGAAAAGTCAAATTACAAATTGGGAAAAAAATCATAAGCAACAATCGCTCAGAGGAAGAGTTCAATCTAAATTGTATACATGACAGCAGCAACAACAAGAACAAAATTTGGCCTACAAAATTTAAAGACCCAGGGCAAAAATGGCCTGTGATAAATACATACTTGTCAGAGGAAGAAATGCGAGTGGCAAATAATACATGAAAAATGCTCCACAGCATGGCCATTCAAGAAATGCAAATTGAAACAACTTTGAGATACCATCTCACCCCTGAAAGAATGGCTATCATAAAAAAAAAATCAACTAATGAGAAATGCTGGATGGGCTCTGGGAATAAAGAACCCTGGTCCACTGCTGGTGGGAATGGAGACTGAACCACTATGGAAATTAGTATGGAGACTCCTCAAATGACTAGCACTAGAAATCACATTGAATCCAGCTATTCCCCTTCTGGGTATTTTCCCAAAAGACCTGAAACCATCATAGCACAATGATATATGTGCATCCCTGTTTATAACATCACAATTTGTTATAGACAAATCTTGTAAGCAACCAAAATGCCCATCACTTGAAGATTGGATGAAAAATATGTGGTATTTTTATACAAAGAAGTACTACTCAGCTATAAATGAAGACAAGCTCAAAGCCTCTATAGGTAAATGGACATAACTAGAGGCTCTACTCATAAATGAAATAAATCAGACCCACATGTGTAACTACCATATTTTCTCCCTAGTGTAAGAACCTGAAAGAATATAATAGATACAGTAAAACAGAATTAACTTAATTTAAGGATTAAATAATGCTGATGAGTGAAAGAGGAAAAGACAGAAAAAAAGGAAGGGGGTAAAACACGCAAGTAGATAGAAAGGATGGCTGAGATGAGTTTACTCATAATTTCCATGTTCTTTGAAAATAGTAGTGAATGTGTAAAATTTTCACCTTGAATAACTGTATGATTTTTTTTTTTTTTTTTTTTTTTTGGCGGCACCAGGGATTGAACTCAGGCCCTCGTGCTTGCCAGGGAAGCACTTATTCCACTGAGCCACCTCCCCAGCCCCCTGAATAACTATGCTGATGCCAGCAAACTGAGCAATTACATTGAAGAAAGCAATGTGTAATACACAATCCATAGTGGAATACCTCTCTTCTTGGTCTTCTAAATGTGTACCATTTCCAATGTCCTATCAATTATTATGCTCTTTAAAATAAATAAAAATGAAAAAGACAATGAAAAAAATTAAGATTTCTTGAAAGCAAGCGCCAATATTCAGTTCTTCTCCCAATCTTGCATAACTATTTGTCAATCTGAGCATCAGATTTAATGATAAAAATAGATAATATAGCAATCATTCTTCATTAGCTATTCCTGTTTTGAAAATGTATAACATATGTATTGTTGTATGTTACCCGTTTCTGTCTCATTTTGCTTCTGTTTCTACTCTTCAAAGTAAAATAACATTCAACTAAAAGAAAAGAAGTCAAACAATCACAAATGCTGGAGATTTTGTAGGGAAAATGGACCGTCTCCTACTTTTGTTGGCAGGGTAGGCTGGCACAGCCATTATGGAAATCAGTATGAAGATGCATCAAAATCCAGGACTGGAGTCCCATTCAAGCCAGCTATTGTCCTCCCAGGTGTTTTTCCAAAAGAACTGGAATCATCGTACCACAGTGCTGCACGTACACCCACATCTCTAGCAGCACAATTTCTCACAGCTAAATCTTGCAAGCCACTCAAATGCTCATCAACCAAAGAATAGATATAAAACTTGGTATTTTTACATAATGAAGTATTATTCAACTATAAAAAAGATACATTTGAGGCTTTTGTAGTTAAATGGATGCAATTAGAGACTATATTGTAAGTGAAATAAATCATATCCATATATGCAAGGATCATATTATTTGGTAGTTTGAGAAACTGAAAGAGTAATTAAAATGTGAAAGGTACAATAGATACTGTGGCATGCAAAGAATTTGTTCAAGGGGAATGAAAACACATGATGAGGACGAGGAAAGAGAGACGGCAAAAATATACATTTAGGTATAAATGCAAGATAGGACATTGTACCGCCCATTTCTGCTGGTCTTTTGAAAGAAGCAGTTAATGCATAAAATGTTTTTTCTTTCTATAATTACTATTTTTTCTTTTCTTTTGAATTTATTCCAACTTTTTTTTGATATATTGTTTTTATTTATCCAAATCTTGCATTTTTATATCTGATAACCTGAACAACTAATTTGAAGATAGCATTATGTAATATGGCAACCATTGTTGAATTCCTATTATTTTGTTTAGTGTAATTTTGTGTAATTTATAATGCTGCTTTATTCTATCACTATTTTGTATTCTTTAAGAAATAAAACAAATAATGGATGCCAGCTCATATGTTCATGAATTTTTTCTGTCATTATTAAGAAATGATATTTTGTCCCTTTAAGATCCCTGTGAGTGAAAAGCATTAGCTTTGTAAAAGAAGCACCTAATATTTCATGCTTGATATAATGTGAAAATATTCATATCTATAATTCTACATTTTTTGTAATTCTATGTTAATATATTATCCTACTAAATTAGATTTTGTCAGTTGACAAGCACTACAATGAACTTTATAAATAAAACAATGCAAAGTATGGGGAACAATACCCAGGTTACCCTAGTTGCTTTTCTCTCATTGTTGGGAAAAAATACCTAACAGTCATAGTTAAAGGGAGAAGGGTTTATGTAGCTCACAGTGTGTATAGGTTTCATTCCATAGCATCTGGGTTCAAAGCAGGGAGGCTGAAGGCAGCAAAAGATAGCGAAAAGGAGAGAAAGCCTCTTTCCATCCATTACACTCTATGCAGGCTGCCTGCCGTAAGGCATGTGCAGTGTGCACACCCCATCTCTGCACTGGATAATGAACTAATCAAAATCCTTTTTAAAAATGAATTTAATTTATTTTATTTTAAAGTGTGAAAATAAAAACAAACAAAAAAACCAAGACAGAAAGAGTAACATACAATATGTATGGTACATATTTTCAAAACAAAAAATAAGAAATTAACAGTGGTTATTATATTGCATTTTTTATCATCAAATCTGTTGCTCAGATGAACAGATTTAGGTTTACAAGATTAGACAAGTAACTGAACATCAACAACTGCTTTCAATAGACCTTAATAATTTTTTCTTTACCTCTTTGCTTTATTATTTTAAAATTTATAGAGAATGTAATAATAATTGATAAGATGCTAGCAATGGTACACACTTAGAAGAATATGATGCGATGTATTCAAGCATGATTTTTAAATTTTTTTATCAAAGTCTGGATTCAGCCACCTCTGCAAGCCCATCCCTCTTCACCACACGAGACTTAGAAGAGACATCTAGGCACAAACCTTATCATTCCACTCCTGGCCCACCAAACTCTGATACACATCCCTTTATGCAAAAGGCATGTAGACCATCTGTAAGAGTTGTCAAAGTCCTAACAGTTTCATCACTGCTGAAAGTGCAAATCCCAAGTCACCTCCAAGATGTAAGGCAAAGTCTTAGCTGTGAGCTCTTATACAAATGAAAAGAAACTAAGTACTTACAATAAGCAATGGAACAAGATAGACACTTCCATTTCAAAGTAACAAACAATGAGATATAAAGGAATTGGAACAAAGCAAGTCCAAAACCCAGCAGTGTAAACACTAAGTGAAGTATTCCATGTGCACCATCTGATGCAATCTGTGCAAAGGAGTGGTTGGCTCTGCCTCAAGGGCACTTACTGTGGTTGTAGCTCTCACAGCTCCTCTCTTGGGAGAGTAATTTCCTGAGATGAGCCAGGTTCCTGGAGTTTCAATTCTTCTGGGGTCTTCACTGCATCTTTTGATTCATGTTGACAGCTTCATCACTGCCCTCTCAGGGCCACACTGCCTGGTCTTCAAGACCTCCTGAAACTTAGGTAGAAGTCTTTTGAACCCCCAAACTCTTGCATTTTGTGTGCACCTAAAAATGAGCTCCTTGTAGAAGGTTCCAAGAGCTGCTGCTGGAAGCTAGAGCAGTAGCCAGGCTTCCTTTCCTCTTGGCTGCAAGGGTCACGAGCCTATGAACCAAAACCTGAGAAGCTACTTTCCTAGGCTGTGATCATACTGAAAAATGGTGCTCTGGGGCTCCTTTCTCAAAGAAAACTCTTTCGTCTTTGAGGAAGAAGATGCTGAAGAGGCTGCTCAAGTTCAATTGAAACTCTCCTTTCTCCCAATTCATTTATCATCTCTGCATCTCACTCCATCATCACATAGGAGAGGTGACCTAAGCTTTTGGTAACTTGAGAGCCATCACCCACAGCTTGATGGATAATAATGAAACACAGAGTCTTCTGGTCTTCTTCCCAGGGTGGGAGTCTTGATCCCAATCCCTGCATTGTTAGAATTATTAAGTCTGGATCCACTTCCTCCTTGCCCTCATGGCACCATTTGCCAAACAGCAGTGGTTTAAACTAAATTCTATATTCTGAGCTAGTGTCCAGTTTTCTCCCACAAAAATTCAGCTACCTATATTGATATTTTTCTCATTAGTCTCCTTAGTGAAGGAGAACTAATGAGTATCAGAAAAAGATGCATCTGTTGTGGGTTCTGTGTACCATGCCATGGGTCAGATCTGTTGGAAGCCCAACTTAAAATGCTGTTAGTGGGAAGGATTCACTTTTATTTATTCAGCTCTTCCCCCAGAAAGTCAACATCAAACTCACATATGTCTACTTCCTGTCCCCAGGAAGGAGGGTCACCTACATGCAAAGTAGTAGTCTTTGTCTCCTGTCTTCCCACTCTAGCCTCAATCCTCACTTCCAGGAACTTTGAGAAATCGGTTATGGAAGTGGAGACATCCCCACTAACTGTGCACAGACCGAAGGGCGCTATGAAAATATAATGAACAACTGAACACCAAGAAGCAACACAGTTAGATCAACTGAGAAAAAGAATTGCGGGAAGACATAAACTGTCCAAATATTTCAAATATAATTAGGAAGAAAACAATTACAAAATATGAATTGTTGCGGGAGGAAAGGAATACAAATAGATTCTAAAACCTGTTCAGTCAGTGTATCTCAGGCATCAATAGCTTCATTTGTGATTAATTTCACGATGTGGATACAATAACAGTAATTTATAAACTCTTTCATAATGAAGTGGGCAGACCACATTGCCAACTTAATATGGGTGCTCAAAGGTCAAAAGCTGATGGAGATAGAAGGAGAAATACTGGTTTGGAAAATCTTTCCGAACTCACTGCAGCTGTGTCTGAGGTGTAGCCAGGGACAGTCTCTTTTCTCTTGGTGTCTGTCATCTCTTGGTGAGGGACAAAAAGACCATGTAGGATCTTGTTTCTGTCTTCTTGTAGGCAAGGAGATCCTACAATCCCGTCTGCACCTGCTGTGTTTCTGAGGCTCCAGGATGGGCTGAAGCAGGCATCCACGATTCCACTTTTCTTTAATCCATCCTGATGAATTGGAATATGAGAAAAAAATCCATTGAAAACTGTCACCTGTATAGAATTTATTTGGATAATTTACGCTGGTCGTCCACGCGGATAAGGATGGAGCGCTCCCTGCTGGCCACTAAGCAAAGTTCACTCTCTCTTTCGCTAAGTAGACCGTCACAATGTGAACTTTTAACTGACCTGTACATTTTCATTTATGGTTTGTTGCCCTTACCTACTCATCTATTTTATGAAATCAAGAGATTATTTATTATCCTGAAGTGACTTCGAAGTCCGTGCCCTTATGTACAGGATTAGTTATGGCTCTAGATCTAACAGTTCGCTTCTACTGCCTTTCTCTGAAACATATTTTAGATCTGTGCCATGTCTGCAAAAGGCTCTAGTAGTGAATGGATTCCTGTAGTTTTCCCAGAGGTCCTCATAAAATATGTGTACAAATCTACAGCTTGACACAGGGGGTGTTATGGCAACAGCTTTAGGGCTAAGATAGGCCTCTATCTCTTACATCGGCTCCTGAGAGCCCAAGCCTGCATTACCATGGCCTTGCATTCCTCTCTGTGTTCCATGTTCCTCTTGTGGTAGAACAGCAGTGAATTCCACAGAACCAACAATTCCCTACCTGGAAAGTGAGGCAGGGTGTCTGCCTGTTGGTTTGCTGAGTGGGCAGATTTTTGGCCTCATAATTACCCACCAGAGTGGGTGATGCTGTTCTCTTTACTAAGAGCAAAAGAGATTCTCCAAGCCCACTGTGATCAACAGGTGGTGCTTGCATGTAGAAACAATCTCTTGGAAATGCCACCTATGCTTAACAGGGTAACAGGATTGATCAGCACTTCACTTGCATGTGCAAAATCCTGAGTTCAATCCCCAGTGCCATAAAATTTTAAAAAATTCTCCACTGAAGCAAACCATGCTCTAAAGATGAAGGCAGAACCAGCAGCTAGATCAGCTTTGACTCCTCCTGTCTCTTGAAGTTCACATTTCAAGTGTACAATCACAGGGCACAGTGAAGTCACTCTGGATTTCTGTGCCAGAGAACCGTATCAGCCCTGTGTCCTATCTTCACATGACCACAAATTCCAATCACAGGTGGGAACCTCACTGCTCACTAAGAGGAGCCACTGCCACTGCAAAGCTCCAAGATGTCCACCTAATGTGAATCTCAGCACCCGGAAGGTTGGAAAATTCCCCCAAGGAGATACAAGATCTTAGAAGAAAGAAATTTCCTAAGATTTAAAACAAATTATTTTACTCTACTTTCATAACTACAAATCTGGGATGGCTTCCAGGGAAGTCTGCATATCGCGATTTTCATGATGGAATGCACAGTGCTACTCTTTGTTTCAAGGTCCACATTCACATATTTAATGCATAGATAAACACTTTGCACTTTTCCTGCATTCAACTTCATTCCATTTTCCTAGTTTCTGAGGTTCTAAGTTTTGTTCAGGATGATATGGGAAATATCAAGTTCTGTAAACTTCAGTTTTTGGTGCCCAAGGACAGTGTTATGATCTCAGGCCCTCAGGTCTGCTTACCCTAGTCAGGAAGGGTGGCAGAGACCCCTGCTGCTCCTGGCACAACATGTGGCTGAGCTGTCCTGGACATAGGCCATCCCCACTCCAGGGAGTTCATAGTCACATCTCGGCTGTGTTTTCCCCATATCCAGATGTTGCCGTGAGAACAGGAAAGAAAGATGTGGTCAGCATAAGCGCATTTCAAAATGCCTTCCTTGCTCAATCTCAAGTCATAACTGCAGTAAAGCTGCAGACTCTGAGATTTAGCTCATAGTTTTTTTCTCCCTTTTTTGATTAGGGCAGGCTGGGCTTTTCCTTCATCTTTGTTTCCACACCTCCCCAAAAGCCCAGGCAAATATATCACCTCGGCCCTTCAGTGTGCACAGGGTATCACTGACAAGTCGTCTCCCCAGCAAGATTGGGAAGGTTCCAGAAGAGGAATGCAAGGCTCACGTGCAGGTGTTTTCCATGCCTCAGTTTACTACAGCTCATTTTACCCAGTCCCCCTCCATAGAATCCTCTAGATCTCCCATAGAGGGGGACAAAGCCCAGTCTGAGGATCAGATGGCTGTTCCTACCTCTGATCTTCCCAGACAACACACAGGAGCTGCCATCCTCAGAGGAGTGGATGACTAATGTATTATTTGGCCATAAAGAAGAAATATTTCACACAAAGGAAGGCAGAGGTTACATTAGGAAGGACCTGGGGTTATTTGGTAAAATAGAACTTGAGATGAGCCCAGAAAGAGAAAACCTACAGGATTCAATGTCTACTTGATTCTAAGAGTGAGAGGAAATATCCACAATTCTCAGGAAAGACAGCATTGCAAAATTCTCCTTCAAGTTTGATGGAAAAGTGAAGTACATCCATGACATGGAAGAACTAAAGAATTTAATGATGACAAAGGCAATCCTATGCAGACTACTAAAAGATATTTTGCAGAAGGACAAAAATATCTGGACCTTTATGAATGAGAACAGAAAGAACACATCAAACGTTGCAAACAATTATAGGATAAAAAAGGGTAAACAACAGTGGTAAATACCATGTCAATCGAAGCTCAATAATGACCATCAGTGACAATGGACTCAGTTCACCAATTAATAGGAATAGCCTGGGACAGTGGACTAGAAAGGAAAGTCCAACAATATGCTGTATACAAGAAACACACTTAACTCATAAAGAAATTCATAGGCTACAAGTCAAAGAATGGAAAACAATACTATATCTGCCAACACAACAGAAAAACGCAGGGGTAGGAATCGTGTTCACAGACAATCTCAATTTCAAACCAAGAATGATGAAATAAAGAAGGTTACTATGTACTGGTTAGGGGAAAAATTAAAGAGGAAGAGCTAACACTCATAAATATTTATGCAGCAAACACAGGAGCATCGAACTATATATGGCAGAAAAGTATAAAAATGAGGTATAAAAAGTAAAGCCATATTAATATGCTGAGCTGTAAAAGGCTCAAGTCAACAAATTCTGACATTGCCAGTTCTGTGGATAACCCACTACTATTATGGGCTACTGGACTATATTGGATTACTTTGGTGAATTCACATACCAACAATATTTAAATGGCAATGGAAAAACCATCTCTGAAAAAAGTAAACAAAAAAGATATATATATATATCTGTATATATATATATATCTGTATGTACAAAATAGGATAGATATATGGCTACTTTCTCTTAGTTCAGTTAAAGGAAAAATTTGAACTAATTGTGTTTAGACAAGATATCATGTGTACATCTTGTACTATGAATAACTACTATGAGGACAGCAATATGCAATGTATTACTTATTGTAACTGTCCTACAAAGCTGTTTTGAAAATGCCTCATTGCTATGTATTTCTCAATAAAATTAATTTCAAAAAATAAAATATTGATCAAGGGTCAACCAAGTAGCTTAATAGGATTAAAGTGCCTGCTTAGGCAGGTGCAGAGCCCAGGAGTTCAAATCCCCTACCTGCCATGTCAACCCCATCTCTGGGTCACCCTGAGACAGCGATTGAGCCTGGGCATGATTGGTGCACTCTTGTAATCCCAGCACTTGGCAGGCTGTAAACAGGAGGGTCATTAAAGGTTTTATCTATTCACTGAGACCCTATAGGCCCTGTAAACCCTGTCTTTAAATACAAAATTAATTAATTTCTTAAATAAAATATTGATCAACTTAACCACACCTAGCATCTTCTCAGGCAGTGTAAGAAGCCTGCATTAGCGATCACCACAATATTGTACCAATTTTAGAGAAATTCAGTGTAAACATGTGTCTTAGATACTAGGTTATGATCTATGAGAATGACAGCATCCAAAAAATTTAAAGAATGAAACATTTGTACCAGAACCCTAAGAAACAAAAGTTTATGTTATTTTTTTCAAATGCAAAGTTGCATACTACTAATCAGGAGTTTCTAAGACCAAGTATCACAGCACAAAGATTTACTGACCACTGCTCAGTTTCAGAAATAATTTTAACTGCCCCAAACATGAAAGTAAATGAAACAAATGTAAAACAACCATATTTTTGTGAGCAATGCAGGCTTCAATGGTCAAACATACTTGTGTAAGTAATGTACTCATTAGTGCTCAGAGTCAGCCTAGAATGTAGCTCACAGTGAAAGAGAATAGACATGTTGTTGATTTACCCACATAATAGTAAAATTTTATCAAACAAAATTGTACTGAAGTCATTCTTAGGCAATGGGATCCATATGAACATGGGTATTTAAGAGCAGAGCCAAATTGGCATTATGCTAAAGCACTGAAGTTTTGGAGTTTTCTTTTCATAACACTGATGAATATTTTGCTAATGTTGAAAGCTATTAGTTAGCTAGAGTTATATGGAACTACTGTAGGGAAAAATGTGGTTGCATGCCACATCAACCCCTTTCATCAGCATAGCATGGAGAGGCACATGTACATGTTGTCACTGGTGCCCATCTCCATGGGTAGTCCCATAATGAAGTTGTTCAACACCTATTTCATTTCTACAAGTGTTCCTGTGTTGAAAAGGAATGATCATCAACTAACAAATGATTCCATGAGAACATCAACTCCCAGAATGAAAGAATTAAAGCTTATTTCTAAATATATGCAGACAGCAAAGTTTGCAGCTTTTATAGGTAAATGGATACAACTGGAGACCATACTCATAAATGAAATTAATCAGAACCTCATGTGCGAACATTATCTTGGTAGTGTGAGAACCTCAAAGATCAATAGAATGTAAAAGTTATGATACATACTGTGAAAGGGAAAGAGTCTGTTTACATACAGGAAAAGCTGAGATGAGGAAAATGACGGGGGTGAGAGAAGAATAAACATCTCTGCATGTGCACAGGATAGCCCAGATAATTGTACTGCTGATTTTCGCTGCTCTATAGTGGGGAAAGTCAATGCTTAATTATTTCTTTCCTTTTTCCATTTTAATTTCTTATATATTTTTTCTTTTTATATTTTTAACCAGTTTTTCATGGTTATATCTGATAATCTGAACAACTAATTTGAAGTCAACACTATTGAATACAGCAACCATTGTCAAGTTCCTATTGTTTTGTCTGGCCAACTTTTGTATTCTTTCTTTTTTGTTTAAACAATTTTGTTTTCTTATATAATACTAATATTTGTAAATAAACAAATATAGGCAGAAACTCAGAAAAATGGTAAGACAGTATTTATCTAATGAGTAACACACAATTTCAGAATTATAATGTTACTGGATAAAATTTAAAATATTTCTTATAAGCATGAGTTAAAACAAATGAGGAGCTGGGGAGGTGGCTCAGTGGAATAAGTGCTTTCCTGGAAAGCACAAGGGCCTGAGTTCAATCCCCAGTTCTGCAAGAAAAAAAGTAATAAAAAAATAAAACAAATGAACATTTGTAAAAGAATAAGTGCTATCTATTTATAAAATAATTAAATGTAATATGAATATAATGAATTGCAAGAAATTTGATATGTGTATCAGACAAAAATTATAGCCATCAAATTTAACTTGAAAAGGAGTACAAGAAAACGTTTTTAAGTTTTTAAAAATATATTAATACGAGTCTCCAGGATCCCACTATGTAGACTGGAATCAGTGATCCACTTGTTTTCAGCCTCCTAAGAACTGGGATGACAGGCGCACACTGCCACTCCCAGGCTCAATCTCCCTCTCAGGGAACTCTGGGAGATGGGCCGGCATGGCACACTGGCGATGGCACCGGTCCCTGGGCCTGCCTAAGCAAACATGTTAGTCTGCTCAGCTATCTGGCCAGCACCAACATCATTTGAGAACAAGAACCACTTACAAAACTTTTAAAGATGCTTTCCCGTTCTTGCACTTACATAGCCACATTTCTCTGCTAATTTACTATTTCATTTGTTTATATCCTTGCCTTCATTGCCATCTCTTTTGACACTCTCCTGCTGTCTTCAGGATGAAGACTGGTACTAAGGTGGGAAGGATGGGTTTGGGGCTAACGGGCTAAGTCTCCCTAGCTGTCTTCAGGTTGAGGACTGGTGGTCAGGGCCCAGTGAAACTCCTGCACGAGCATTGGGGAATGATGAGCTGGAATTCAGATTATATTACATATAGGTCCAAAGGAGTAGAAGCATCTGTGTTTAACTCAGGCTATTGCTCCATGTTGAATCATCTCTTGATGCTCTGACTTTAGCAGTGACCAGGCGAACTTGAAAAGCAGAAGTAGATTGTGTTCCTTAAGGAGGTGGGAGACGTGTAAGAGTTTGGCTCTAAAAACTCTGGATGCTGTACAGTAGAGTTGAAGAGATATTTCTTCCTGCATCAGAGAAACCATCTGTGAGAATACATAAGGAAAATATTCCAGACATAACTTACATTCAGAAGTGGCTACTTCTGAACTAAAGGCTCTGTGGTTCTGTCCTTATACAAACGAAATTCTGCATATCAAATTTATATTTCACTGATTTCTCTCTTTAAATCACAATAGCCCTCATAGCAACAACAGTATCTAAATCTTGGGAAGAAGTCTCAATGTCCATTAAGATGAATGGATAAAGAGGCCAAGGTATTTATACACAATGGAGTACAACTTTTCCATAAAGATTAATAACAGAGAGCAAATCTGGTCAAGCAATGGCCATTACTCATCCACATGGCTGACACTGACAAAGGACCTACAAACTGTGGTACAGGGTTTCAGGATAAATCCTGAGGAGATTTGACTGACTTTGTCAGATACAGAAGCTACATTTCTTATTATATAGGTCCTGCTTTATTTTGGTGTGAAGCAGCCAGCAGAAAAGTATAAAAACAAGGTAAAAATGTAAAGCCATACCAATATGCTGAGCTGTAAAAGGCTCAAGTCAACAACTTCTGACATGGCCAGACTTATGGATTACTCACTACTATTATGGACTGCTGGACTATATTGGAATATTTTGCTGAATTCACACACTTACAATATTTAAAGGCAAGGAAATATCCATCTCTGATAAAACTAAACAAAAAAGAAATAAAATTGAAGGATGGTTTTGTATGTGTACATACAATATAATTAGGATAGATATACAGCTATTTTCTCTAAATTCAATGGAAGAAAACTTTGTGTTAATAGTGGTTGAACAGGATATCATGTCTGCATCTTGTAGTATCAATAGCCACTACAATGACAATAATATGCAATGTATTACTTATTGCAACTGTCCTATTACTCTGTTTTGAAACTGCCTAGTTGTTATTTCTTTCTCAGTAAAATTAATTTAAAAAGTATGATAAACTTGAGTTACTTATAGGAAAAGTGATGCACCTGGAGATCACAATGTTAAATAAAATAGGTCAGACACACAGCTAAAATATCCTATATTTTCCCTTATATGAGAAATTGAAAGTGTAAATAAAGAGAAAAATAAAAGATAGTATGAAATAGGGAGCTGGAACTTTCCATAGGGGTTGGGGATCAGGAGACAGAGAGAGAGGGAAAGGGGATAGAAAAGGAACGCATGTGGGTTATGCACATCTAACTGCTCCCCATGAGGGAGGGAAACATATACTACCAACATGTCCTGAAGGGGAACAACGAAAACCATAAAGATGGGGAAAGTATAATCCAGGTCATAGTCACTAGGTTTCTTTTCATTGGAATTCCCACATGGAGAGATAAACAGCAGCAAGTAACCATCCATTAAGATAGTGGGGCTGTGTGTTGTTTTCTTTTTTTTCCAGTATTGAGGATTGAACTCAGGCCCGTCCAGATGCTTAAGGTGCTTAGCTATCTCCCCAGCCCTAACATTAAGATACTTGGATACAACTACACATAGGGAACTGGGTAGCTTGAACTTGGCGTCACTGCAAATATTCCCTGGGATTTTCCCATTCAGGATAAACAGAGAGTTCTTTACGAGCCTAAGACTTCATTCATTAATGCAGACTAAGGAGGAACTGTGGACATCAAACAGGCATGATGTAACTCTCTGTGACAATGTCACTCCTTTCTCAGTAAGCAGCTGCATGGCTCTGCTGTCTCTCTCAGAAGCTTCTCAGGGAATTCCCATGAATAACACAGGGCCTGGGCTCATGCAGGCACAATAGAAAGCATGGGAACTGAGTGTTCCTTGCACTGTCTTTGGACTTTATTAGAAAGCATCCTCTGTTCTTTGAGGAGATAAGAACACATTACCTAAAGTGTCACCATGAAGGTTGGTATTTCTCATAAATGCTTTTGCTGATGGGACAGATTTCCTGATGCTGGAAGAAATACCTCCTTATCCCTATTGCACAGCATCCAGGGCTTTCAGTGCCAAATTCTTACACATCTCCCTCTTCTGTACAGTACACGATCCACTTTCGCTTTTCCCCCAGGTCACTGCTAATAGATAGCACGCTTTGTATATAATGAACTTATTTTCACTTATAAATTCAATCTTCTGCAGTTCACAGAAAATCTTCTAGTATAGTGGATGGATTGAATTATCCCAATGAATAGGAAAGAGGTCTTAACACTTATTTCATTTTAATATATGCAAATTCCTCATAGTCATAGTCCTCAATGTTTTCTCTCTTATCTTACCTATTTCTACTACTTGAAGAGTAATTATATATGAAGACAGTGCCCAATATTTATGATGAACATATAGGAAATCCCAAGAATATACTTATTTGCTATTTTTCCATATTTCTAAAATTCTATCCTCCAAAACCATAAGGAAAATTAATGAGTTTTATACATAGCTTAGAATTGAACTTTGAACTGGAAAAAAGCAGAAACATAGTCTTTTACATATAGAGCGATCCTCAAGTTAACATGGAAAAGTTTAAGCTTTTCAAAAATTTATATTCATTGAGTCATGATAGTTTTGTGAATAACCCTTTTTCCCAGGGGGAAATGATAATTTTCATTACTGCATTACTCCTGGTTTATGCCTGCACCTCTACCAATGAGGAGTGGTCTGTTCTACCCTAACCGTATTTCAAATCTATAAAAGGAAGACATGCTCCCTTATAATGTTGTAGAAGTTTCAATGTCTTCTTATTTTTGTGTAGAATTAACAGGAGAGATCTTTTTTTTCATTATGGATTGGTATTCTTCATGTATTGCTATGAGCATAGAATTTCTCTTCTTTTGGGCGATTGCCACAGTACATGGAATGTACTCACATACAATACATGGGGCTGGGGAAACAGCTAAGTGGTTGAAACACTTCCCTGGAAAGTGCAAGGACTGGGTTTGATCCCATGTACCGCAAGCCATTCTGGCCCCAGAATCCAGTTGCACCGTGCTGGCCACCAGAACCAGAAGTGGTGGTGCATGCCTGTAATCCCAGTGCTGAGGAGGCTAAGATATGAAGATCTGAGTTGTGCACAGAGACCCTGTACTAAACGAATATATAAATAAAATATTAAAACAAAATTTATATAAAACATTGACAGATATTCAGATCAAATGACTTGTGCACATAATGAGGTTCATAATATTTGTTTTGTAAACCAAATATAATCATACTGAAATGAAATGAACCTCAAATACTTATATTGAGAATGATCATAAAAAATACAAATGAAAATCCTCCCTAGAGAAGGTAAATGCAAGCAGGAGTAGGGCATCACCAACAAGGACAACTCCATCCCGGGAGGAGTAAGTGTCAGTAATGGTCCAGTAGATCTACCAAAGGCAGGAACACAGTGTATACCAATTTCCCTAGTGCAGATCTGTTACTGAAAAGATGGTTTCAAGTGTGTAACAGAAACCAATCACAGATATTGAAAAGCTCAGGAAAAGTGAAAATAAGAGAAAATATTATAACATTTGGGGTCATGGTTCAGAATTTCCCAAAGGAAATACAATTGGCAGTGAAGATACATCCTGCAGACACTAAAATTTAAAGAATTACATCACACAAAATCTCGTTACTTTATCTTTTCACGTGTTCAATTTCAGTTGACTTTCTGCTCTGGATATATTGCCTGAAGTCAAGCACTGAAAAGTGTAGCTCAGCACTCATTCTTCCTGGCATCTCAGTTCATGTGGAGTTTTAGCTCTATGAGCAGAGACTTGTATAACACAAGAACAAATCTGACAAAATTTTGAAAAAAGCTGTTTTAGGAGCTCATTGTAGATTTTATAGTTTAACACAACATGGATTGTCAGTTAATCACTTCAAGACATTTCTAGACATCAAATAGCATGATCTATATAACAAGAAATGTAGCTTTTGTATCTGATAATGTCTGTGAAATCTCCTTAGATTTTATTGTGAAACCCTGTGCCACCTTTGTAGATCCTTAGTCAGTGTCAGCCATGTGGATGAGTCATGGCCATTACTTGTCCAATTTGCTCTCTGTGAAAGCCTGAGAGAATGTTTTCTCTCCATGTGACTCTCCTTAGGCACTCTGTACATCACTGATCACTTTCCTCTGTAGCCCCATAGATAGAAGTCCATTGTCTAAGGGACAGTCCACTATATTTTTTTCCCAATTCATGACTATTTTTTTTTACTTTATTGGTGATTTCTTTCGATAGGAAGAAACTTTTCAAAAAAGATGAGATCCCAGTTGTTGATTCTTTGATGTATTTACCATACATGTTTGGTTTTGTCCATAAACACTACCTATCCCTATGTCTTAAAATTTTCTACCTACAAGTCGTGTGTGGTGGTGCAAGTCTGTAATCCCAGCACTTGGGAGGTTGAAGCAGGAGGGTTCAAGACCTGTCTGAACTACAGAATGAGCTCAAGACCACTATGAACTGTATAATGAGTAAATCCTATCTCAAAAAGACTAAAAATTAAAAAAAAAACAAAGAAATAAAAATAAATTTCTGCCTACTTTCTTCTCCAGAGGATTTAGTGTTTTAGTTCTAATATTTAAATATTTTCTCCATTTTAAGTGTAGTTTTGTGCCTGGTGAGAGACCTGTATCTGGTTTTATCTTTGGCAAGTGGAAAGTCAGTTTTTCTAGCATCATTTTTTGAAGATTATCTTTATTGCAGAACAAATGTTTTAATCCTTGTCAAATGTAAGGTAAGATGGCTGAATTTTTTTTTATTATTAATTTTATTGAGTAACAAATAGCAATGAGACAGTTTAAAAACTGATTAGTAGGACATTTGCAATAATTATTACATTACATATTGTTGTTTTCATATTGATTATTCATAGTACAAGGTGCAAACATGATATCCTGACCAAGAAATATTAGTACAAATTTTTCATCTTGTTGAATCAATACAAAGTAGCTGTATATATATATCCTAACTATTTTGAATATACAGATACAAAATGGTCCTTCATTTGTATTCCCCTTTTTTGTATTTTTATCAGAGATGGGTGTTCCCTTGCCATTTAAATATTGTAGGTGCATGAACTCAGCAAAATTATCCAATATAGTTCAGTAGTCCGCAATGTCAGAAGTTGTTGACTTGAACCTTACAACACTATTTATTTATTTCTTTATCTATCCATTTATTTATTTGGCAGAACCAGGGATTGAACTCAGGCCCTTGCACTTATCAGACAGTTTCTTATTCTACTGAGCCATCTCCCTGGCCCCAAAACACAGGTGGTTTTTTTTTTTGGAAGAATGAGGGATTCTGAGTGTGTTTTTAGTTGTTTCTGTGTCTTATAATCTGAGCTATTTGATCCTCAGCTCTGTTTTGTGTTTTTGTTTTTGTTTGTTTGTTTTTTGCCACTACCATGTTAATTTTATGGTACTATAATTTTGTACTATAATTTCAGGTCCAGGATTCTGATACCTCCTGCCTTACCTTTGTTTTGCTATTCTAAGTCTCTTCTGGTTCCACATTAATTTTGGGACTATGGCCATTTTTACAATGTTAATTCTTCCTACTGAGGAACAAGGAATATCTTTCCATTTTCTGAAGTCCTCTTCCACCTCTTTTTTTCAGATACTATAATTTTCCTGTATCTTCTACTTTCTCTGGCACTCTGTACATCACTGATTAGTATTGACTGCTAAGTGTTTCATTTTGGGGGAGTGTTACTGTGAAAGTCATGGTTTCCCTAATTTCTCTCTCGATTCATTCATTGTTTGTATATAGAAATGCTATTTATTTTAGATTGTTGGCTTTATATTCTGTTATGTTCCTCCAGAAACAGTGGCTATCATCAAGAAGTCAACCAATAACACATGGTGGAAGGGTTTTTTCGTAAAAAGAAGGCTTCTCCACTGTTGGTGGGAGTGCAGACTGGAACAGTTACTTTGGAAACCAGTGTGGAAACTCCTCAAAAATATGGAATTAGAGGTCCAATTCAACCCTACTCCCCTGCTTGGTATTTTTCCCAATGAACTGAAATTGCACCACAGTGATTTATGTGCTCCCATGTTTATAGAAACATGATTTATCGTAGCTGCATCTTGGAAACAATTCAAACATCCATCAACTGAGGAATATTTAAAGGATTTAGTATTTTTACTCATCTATAAAAAAATGATAGACTTGAGGGTTTTATAGATAAAGGGACACATAAGTGAAAGACCATACTCATAAGTGAAAAGAGTAAGACCTGCACGTGGAAAAAGTATATTGCCTTACTGAAAGGATATACAAACTCTAAGGGTTACAATGCATACTGTGAAAGGGAAAGAATCTTTGCAATGGGAAGGAAAACTGTGATGAAATAAAGTACAAAATAAACAATGTAAAAAGATATTTTTATATATAGGATAGTTTGGATAATTGTAGTGCTGACTTCTGCTGGTCTATTGAAAGGATCAGCTAATGCTTGATTTTTTTTCTTTATTTTCCAGTTGCCCTTGTTTGTCTCTGATAATCTAAACAACTATTTTAAACATAATATGTAATACAATAGCTATTGTTGAATTCCTATTATTTAGTGAAATTTTGTATCATTTTAATTTTTTTCTTTTACTATTTTGTATTCTTTTAAAAAATACAAGAGAAACATTTTAATAAAAAAAAAAAAAAAAAACCAAGGAAAGAAGGATAAAAAGCCCAGCTGGTAAGGTAATTGTGTCACAAACGCATGATCGTAGAACAATATCTTCACCAAATGCAAATCAAAACAGGATGTAGTACAAATCTTGAGGTGATGACTTCTACCAGCTCCTATTAGTTCTTCAGCCAAGGAGAAATTAACATCAAGGATTTAATCATCATCCGGAAGTATATAGAGAAATGAGAGTTGTGTCAGTGAATGTGAAAACAAAATGGCACTGCTAAAGTATATTAAATCAATCAATCTATCTATAATCTGTCTTTACATAGATAAAATAAAATGTTGAGCACCCAAATTGTGTGATTATATTCTGAACAAACTTCCCTATTTTAATTTTTTAAAGCTTAATCTAGCACTTATGATTTCTAAAGCTCAGTGGTGGGCAATGCATTTCTACTGAATCTTAAAATCTACTCTATGGTGTAGTTGCCTTTCTTGAAACAAGCCACTTAGTTTGAGGTCACATGCAGAATTTCAAAAATTCATTTTGTTGTTCTCATGAGGGAAAATTAATTCGTATTTTAAATCTTTCATTGTTAATGAAAATGGTACGAAATGATGGCAGTGATTAACTCGATGATGAATACATTTCTAGCTGGTGCAGGGCCAGGCAGCACTGGCCTCCCTGCGAGAACCTGTGGAATGTTTACTAGGAGCAGCAATGTGTGTCCTGATTAGGGTTTGCGTCCCTGTAGTGTTCTGAAAGAGAACAAATGTCTTAGCCCTTTCTGAATCACACAGTACATGGTGAGGCTGTGCTAGTCTTTGTCAGGAACACAGAGCGAAGGAGAAGACCAGAAAGAGAAGCAATCCCTGCAAAAACTGAACTAGTGTTCAGAACAATTTTTGCATTTTCTTATTAGAAAAGCAAATAGTAACAGCTGTTACCCTGTCCTTGTTGGGTCATACCAAAGAATTCTGAAAATACAAAACAACATTATGAATCATAAAATGAAAACCAAAGAAAACTCAGTGTACCCCAAATCCAGACCTTAAGACTAGGTATTTGAAATCATTTTCGACTAAATTTACCTGATATAAGAAATGTAGTATTTGTATATTAATAATTAAACGCAGTACCCCCCTTGGGGGGTCCTCGTTCGGCCCCATCGGCATAGGTGTCTGTCTGAACTTTGAGGAAGTTTTACTTCCACGTTGTGTTTAGTACCGTGCCATAATACCTATAGAATTACAAATGTAACGTTGCTCACTTTGACTGTTTATCTAATTGTCGTTTTAACTGTTTTGGTTGTGTTGAAATTTCAAACAAATTTTAGAAATTATTTTTCTATTTACTTTTTTTTCCATTTATTTTTATTTTATTAAAATACAAATGTCAATCAGACAGTTTCAAGACACCTTAACCAGAAATACCACATCTTTTTCAACCATTCTTCATGTGATGGACATCTTGGTTGTTTCCAAGATTTTGCTATCACACATTGTGCTGCTATAAACATAGGTATACATATATCTCTATGATACAGTGTATCCAAATCCTTTGGGAAAATTCCCAGTAGGGGGATAGCTGGCTTGAATGGGATTTCTAGTCCTATTCTTTTGA
>PVKA01023219.1:0-35925 GCA_004027165.1 Ctenomys sociabilis | reverse complement strand
TTTTTTTTTTTTTTTTTTGTCTTTTTGAGACAGGGTCTCACTATGCAGTTCAGGCTGCCTTAAGCTCACTTTGTAGCTCAGGCTGGTCTCGAACTCACAACAGTCCTCCTGCCTCAGCCTCCCAAGTGCTGGGATTACAGGCCTGCACCACCATGCCCCGCTGGAGAATTTTTTAAGCTATGTCTCTGTTATTCTTCTCTCATTGCTGGGACAAATGCCTGACACCCAAATTGAAGGAAGGAAAGGTTTATTGAGCTCACAGTTACTGGAACTTTCAGTCCATTCTCGGCTGGCTCCAAGGCAGAGTGGCACACAGCAGAGGGCAGCCTTTCTTGCCAGCAGCAAAAAACAAGAGAGCAAAATGGAGGAGCAGCAGCAAAAATGGTTGCAGAGAAGAAGTCTGTCTGTCTTCAACTGCATTCAGGCTATCAGCCCCAGGCTGGGGGAAGTACTCAGACCCATAATCCCAGCAGTACTAAGACCCATAATCCCAGTGGATCATGAGTTAATCTCACACTCTAGAAGTCCCTCTCCCAGGACTGCAAGAGGCTTTGCAGGAACAATAAGACACAAGCCGTAACAGCCCAGGGGGCCAGGGAGATGGCTCAGTGAGTTCAATCCCCGGTTCCACCAAAAAAAATAAAAAACAAAAAACCATAACAGTCCATATCTTGTATTCTGCATAATTACTTTAAAGATAATAATATGCAATGTATTAACTGTTGTTATTCATCTATCATCTTATGAAACTTTGTTTTACCTGTTTTCCATAAAATAGGTCATTTTTTTCCCCTACATCACAGGTTCTTAGGAGGTGTAGCTCAGTAGTAGAGCATTTGACTGCATCAAAGGTATTTTTCTGTTTCATAAAATTTTTGTTGTTGACGTCTTAAATTCATGTGGAATTTATTTCATAGGTAATTGGGAGAGAGGCTCTTGTTCCCTTTCCTAATTGGGATTGCGCCCTAATCGGTGCCATCCTTCTTCTCTGGGTTGTTTGGGCTCTGTCATGGTTGCGTGTGGGTTTCCCCTCTGGCCCAGGGGCCTGGTGTCCCCTCCCCTGTGGTGCCGAAGCGTGTAATGCTGTTCTGCACAGTTTCTTTGTTATTTTTGCCTGCTTGCTCTTTCAGATGAACTTTGGAAATTTTGTCAAGTTTACAAGGTATTTGGAAATGAAATATGAAAAATGTTCATATAAAAATTTGTAATATTTCCCACCAAGTCTTCAGCATGATCTTTGTATACATTTACTTGCTTCTTATTTTTTATATTCCTAACAAAAATGTCTATCTTTCTTTAAATCAGTCACACATATTTCTCATAGTATTTATTTTTTAAATTTTTTAAAATCTATTTATTTATTTGGTACAGGGTCTTTCTACGCAGATCGGGCTCATAGTGATCCTCCTGTCTTAGTCTCCCCAGTGCTGGGATTATAGGCTTGTGCCACCATGCCCCGTTTCCATGGCCAGCTCAATGTGGGGCTGGCACAGCATGCAGTACTGGGGATTGAACGTGAGTCCTTGTGCTTGGCAAGCAGGCGCTCAGACCACAGAGCTATCTCCCTGGCCCCTGTAATTATTTGTCTTATAATTATGTTTTGATCTCATTTCAGTACATTTTCATAATTGTGATACTGTTTATTTTGTGCATCTTAAATTCACCACTTTTTAAATTAAATTTAATGGTTTCCCATTTGCTTCCTGTAAACCTATCATCTAGAAAATAGAATACTTTATTGCCTTATTATTAGCTGTTTATTTTTGATACCAGAAATCAAACTGAGGATCTTGTGCTTGCCAGGCAGGCACTTGTGCCTGCTTAGCTATATCCCCAGCCTTTTTACCTTCTTGTTAATTATTAGGTTTGGTATCATTTCTTTTTTAAAAGCTAATTTATTGGCAATTGCCTTATAGTCTTTTTTTTTACCATTGCATCTATTTATTTGTTTGTTTGTTTATGTGGTACCAGGGATTGAACACAGGGCCCTCTGCTTGCCAGGCAAACACTTATTCTACTGAGCTAACTCCTGGTCCCTTTTGTATCATTTCTTTTAACATGACCCAAATTCCTGGAAATTTTAAACATGATTTTTAAAAGGTAAAAATAATATAAAAACATTTAATGACCATTGGTGATGATAGCATAATACACTTCTTTTATGGGCTTTTTTTTTTTTTTTTTTTTTTTTTTCTGGTGGAACCAGAGATTTAACTCAGGCCCTTGCGCTTGCCAGGGAAGCTCTTATTCCACTGAGCCATCTCCCCAGCCCAATATGCTTCTTAAGAAAATGCCAAGGCTTACAGGGATATTCCGTAACTCCTTAAACAATGCATTTTGACCTTAATGGTTTTCCTGCATTGCTGACGTTCACAGTCATGTAGAGTGCACAGTATTTTTAAATAGGCCTTTCATCCAGTTTTGTTCTTCTGGTTTAAAAAGCAGGCCCAGCCCGGATTAGAGATGATGAGGGGTTTTCACATTTGAAATTGCTGAGCAGAACTCCATGCTTGTTATGTCTTGAAAACCCTGAATGCTTTCTCTTTCCCTTTGCTTCCCATGTCTCGTTCCCCTCTCAGGTTAGTCTCTGAGCTACTGCTTGAATGTCTTCACCTGCAGGGTTTCTGAATAGCACGCTCAGAGCCATCCGATGCCATTCTTAGTAGTCCCAGGGAAAGCAATTTTTAAACTAGGTAAAATATCATAACCTGAACTTACTCTACTCAAAGGATTTCTCATAATTGAAATAGTGACTGTCCGGTTTGTCTAAATTGCTTCTTTTTCAAATGTTCTTGGATGCTAACATAAAAAGTTGGCAATTTCTGGTTAAGTCCATTTCCTTTCCCCTATTTTTTTTAAGACAGAAAATAAAAGCTGATTGTTCATGGGGTTTTTGTCTGTTTGCTTGTTTTTTAAAGCTTTCCAACAGAGCAGTTTTCTGGCAGCTTCCCTGGAGTCTGGCATAGTCCTGGCCTAAGCAAGGCTGGGAGCCTTTGCTGATCCGGGGTAGGAAGCGAAGGAGCCAGGGAACAAAGCCTGGGGCCCCTCCCACAGCCTCTGAAGTGCTGCCCCTGGTTTCCTTCCTGTCCCAGATCCAAAGCGGCCAGTTCCCTAGCGGGGAACTTCATTGTGGGGGAGCACCGGCCTGCCCCAGGGTGCCCCTCGCTAGCTTCCTGACCTCAGTGAGGCTCCCAGTCTCCTTCAAATCTCAGTCCTGCACCTGGGAACCTAACACGGGTGAGTGCTGGGATTCCTTCCATCAAGTACTGAAGAGCAGGGCAGGATCTGAATGGGTAGCAGAGCCCCAAAAGAGAAGGGATCCTGAAGGGTTGGGGTGAGGGAAAACAGAATCAGAGACGCCTTGCTTTGACTGAGGATCTTGTTTCCTTTCTCTTCTCTTTTTGCATCCTGATAAGTAGTCACTTTTGCACCAAGTGGAGTCTCTGAAGGCTGTGGAGAGGGAAGGTGCATCGGCTTATCCCCTGCCCTGCTCTTTGGAGTCTTTCTTCATCATCTGAGCTGGCGAATTAGCACTTCTGCCCCTGCTGGTTAGCCTCCCCCCAGTGAGTCAGCTCCTGCAGCGCTCACCACAGGCTGCTTTGAACTGTGCCTCTCCGAAGGTCCCCCACTGCCGCTCACCTGCACGTATAGCCTTCACTGCGGCGTGTCCCATGATGCCTTATGGGGTGCAGCTACTCGGGAAAGATTTGAAAGTGAAAAGAATGAAAAAGAAGGCATAAGAGGTGCTCCTGTAGAACTTGAATTTCTGCGTTCGTTCAGAGGCGGAGGTAGACAAGAGGGAGAGGGCGCTCCTAGCATGTGGGAGAGAGCCTGCCTTCACTCTCTGGCATCATGAAATAAATGAATGTTCATTCTGTTTTTCTGCAACCCAGTGTTTAGTAAATGTTACATCAACGAGCAGTAGCGTGGTATTTTGGTGATTGGATTGCATTCTGTCCAGCTTTGCCACTCTAATCTTGGATAACCCTGAGCTATAATTTCTTTGTTTAAAAATGGGAAGGCCCTTGAAACTTAGCACGTAGATATTCTGACTTAGGTTTAAAAGGTCCCAAAGTCTCGTGTGTGTAGAGAGATGCGGCTTTTGGAAAGTAAATAGATCGTGGTAACACTAATCCATGGACAGGTTCTGGGTGAATGTGCTGTGAGGAGGTGGGGCTTGCTCTGATGATGCGCTCCTGGGGGCGTGGCCTAGGAGGCTGTGCTCTGTCCTAGGCTTCTCCCTTCACTGTCTGCTGCCTGTGTGCTCAGAGGTGAGCAGCTTTGCTCTGCCACGCCCTTCCATCTTGATGCTTCTGCCTAGGGGTCTGCGGACAATGGACTGAATCCCCTGAACTACAAGCCAAATCCAACCTCACCTGCTCTAAACTGTGAGTGTTGGGTATTGAACCCTGGCAATGTAAAATAAAGAACGAAATACGATGCCTGTTAAAACTGTAGCTGTGTAGGTTCCTCCGCGGGCCCAGAGCCCGCAGGCTCACGCACCCCTCACTGGTCCTGATGCAGTGTGCAGGGGGCATCTTCTGAGAACCATCTGACAAATCAATCAGCACTGCTTCTCCAGCTCTGCTTCTCAAGGAAACCATGTCTTAGTATAAGTCTAGGACTCATAGCATGACTGAGAGTATGTCTTGCTTTAATCTGAGACACGTCAGACATCTGTTCATCAAAGATGCTAGGCTTTCTTTTACTATCGTGAGTTCAGGACTATGGCAAGCACAAGTCAGGAGAGCGTGCTGCATAATCTACTAGAAAAGTTGTGTCCTTAAATTCAGTCTCCTCTCTTTCCCTTTCTTTCTTTTCTGCTTCAGGGTCTGGCGGCCTGGGTGGTCTCACTCACACCCCAGGCCTGCTCTCTGGGTCCTGGGCCGATTCAGGGTCTGGCGGCCTGGGCCTCTTTCCCTTTCTGTCACACTGGGGATCAAAACCAGGGTCTCTTGCGAGAGAGGCTAGCATTCTACCATTGAGCCGCATCTCCAGGCTGACTACTGTTCCAGGAGAGCACAGTCTTCAGGACTTGCTTTTTTTTAGTAAGAATGCCCTGGGACAAGGCTCAGCCTAAAGCCTTTTAACCAGAATGCTCATCTTCCAGGAGCTTCTATATTTACCATGCACGTTCATGTCATTTATAGCATCATGGGAGTGGACCACAGTTTTCATAAATTAATCACCAATCAGATGTTTCTGTAATACTTGTCCAGCTCTGTGTATAGTTGTCTATCCCTTCATAAACTTCAGCTGTAAATATTTTAATAACATACTTCCACAAATTCTAAAAGACATATTAAAAGTATCACTTTTTTTCCCCCCCAGAACTCAGACCCTTGTGCTTGCCAGAGAAGCACTTATTCTACTGAACCATCTCCCTGGCCCCAAATATTACCATTTTTTGACGTGGAGTTATTTTTGTCACCAAAGAGTTTTCTTTTTACTAAAAAGTCTTTACCTCATAATTAAAGCTGGGAGTGGAAAAGGAAACCCTTGTTCAAAGCAAGTCTTTTCTTGTCATTTGGTCCTTTCATTCAATGACCCAGGATCAGAATAAATGATCCTGGGATAAAAGAGAAGAAATAGCACTCATGACTTCACTGCTTAAAAGCTGTGTGTGTAGAGAGGAAGGTCGGGAGCTGGTGGCTACAAGGAATGCATGACATAATATTCTTTTATTTTTCTCTTTTTATGTATTTATTATGGGATCTATAGCGTCTCACTACACAGTTTGGATTCTTAGTGATCCTCCTGTTTACAGCCTCCGGAGTGCTGGGATTACAGGTGCACGCCACCACGCCCAGTCTCAATCGCTGTCTCATCGTGCCCTGGGCCAGCATGGCACACTGAGGATCAAGCCCCAGTCCCTGCATCTGCCTAATCAGGAGCGCTATTCCTATTCCGCTGAGCTATCTGGCCAGCCCTTCATTTATTTTGTAATTCTATGCTCCTGGTATGGTACCAAGGTTAAGTAACTTCACCTCCAACTGAAGAGTAAACATAGGTTACTTAAGCAAGTATAAACAAGTGAGAGCAAGCAAGAGCAGGGAGCAGCGTTCTGCATTCCCCGCATTCCCTCTACCCCAGGCACACCACCGGCTCTGAACTCTTTCCCCATCCTGGATTGCAAGTTGCTGGAGCATGCAGGGTGTGGAGCCAGACCCTGCTGAGTCCACGGCAAGCCCTGACTGCGGAAGGAAGGGTTTCCTTTATTAGCTCCCAAATTAAAATCCCTTCACCCTGGTTGGATGAAGCAGGCAGATTTCCACGGGGCTTCAGGTTGTCCAGCATGGACCAGAGGTCTCTACTTTAGCATGGGAAATTTGTGACAAAGATTCTTGTCTCTAAGGAACAGTAGTCCTGAGGTGCAGGGGAAGAAGGCATTTTTCCCTGTGCCAATTAGATAAATCTCCCTCTCTCTCTCCCTCTCTCTCTCTCTCTCTCTCTCTCTCTCTCTCTCTCTCTCTCTCTCTCTCTGAGACAAGGTCTCACTATGTAGCTCAGGCAGCCCTGGACTCCCATCAATCTCTCTGCCTCACCCTCATAAATGCTGAGGTTACAGGTGTGAACCATTATACCTAGCCCAGATCAGTTCTTTAGACCACTCCTTTAAAGAAAGATTTCAAGTGCTGTAGATATTTTTGTACTCCCACCATAGAGAAGTCCTGAAGGTGGCACCATGGCAAGGGGCCAAGGGATGCAAGGGGAAAGTATTGAAGATACTGGACTGAGGGCAACATCACTAAAGGCCAAAAAGGAAGTGACCGGTTGGTGGAATCTTGGGTCTGTTAACTCCTTCTGGCTGCTTTTGAAATCCCCTTCCACCACATGAGCGTAGCCCATCTTTAAAACTAAGTAAGTTTTGGACCATAGCTCTTTAATTTAGGGACAGTAACTTGCAAGGGCTCGTCCCCGTTACACATGTGTAGCTGCCTGTTGTCCTGCCCAGCACATTTCACACAGCCTTTTGAGTTAATTAGGAATCTTGTACTCTCACCAAGTGACAAATTGAGTTTTGGTCCTCTTTCCTCTTACTGTGCATGACATCATGTGCCTGCTGGTCATTTTGTGCCCCATTTTCTGCAGTCTATTGAGTGATTTGTTTGTATAGTCATTTAGAATGAAAGTCACAGAATTGTTCATGGGAAGGTTATAAATGCCTCTTAAATCTCCAAGTGTTGTGGGAGGAAGTCTTTTATTGTAATATTTGCAGTGAGGGCATGAGAATCACTTCATTTTTAAAGTCTGCTCTGCAGTGCAGAGCTGAGCCTACTGACATCTTTGCTTTCCTTCTTTCAAACTTTACTTGAAATATTGGATAGATGGATAGATGGATGGATGGATGGATGGATGGATGGATGGATGGATGGATGGATGGATGGGTGGATAGCTGACAGACAGACAGATAGATAGATAGATAGATAGATAGATAGATAGATAGATAGATAGATAATATTAGAAATTAAATCACTAAAAACTACTATCATATCGTCTACACACATACATGGCCTCCAAGAACATTTTTATTTTAGGTAATACTCAGTGTAGACTAGCTAATGATTGGATGCTTTTCATTCCCTTTATGATACTTTTAATTTTATGAATTTTTGCAAACTGTGTGCAAGAGTGCACTAGTGCGGTCATTTCAGGACCAGAGTCAGAGGGTGTGAGGACCCTGGGGACCGCAGTGCTGCTGCTGCAGTAGATGCTCCCAGAATATCCAAATTTAGCTGCAAGCCATGGTAAAAGTTGACGTTGCTACAAAACTGTGAAGACAGCCATAGAAACCTAAGAAAATAGTCAAAAGAAAGAAGAAGGCCATTGGAGAACTGGGCCCTGAAGTCTTGGCTCTGGGGACGCTGTTGGGCAGTGAACCCTGACTCAGCCACAGGCAACCACAACAGCTCCGTGGGCTGGGGCTGCAAGCCACCGAGGGAGCCTCTAAGCAGAGGTCAGAGGTCAGAGGTCACTCGGGAGTCTCAGGGCCACGGCCTGTTGCCTGCCTCCAGTGTGTGAATGACATGCATTTGCTGAGACGGACTTGCTGTTCCTGTCATCTTTTAATCACATGGGTCTACATCTGCATGGGGCAAGGGCGGATGGAGAAGACACAGGCATTAAGTGACCTACAGGACACCTCCTTGTGCCACAGCCCCTCCCCTGACCTCAGCTTCCTGTTGGCCTAGGAAGATTGGACATATCATACAGGCCAGTGTGGAAGCAGACACGTATACAAGGGAAGTCATTCTTCATGTCAGCTGTTTATGTGCATGACTGGAAATTATACAGAGCGGTGGAACCCAAAATGGAAGGAAGACTTTCCAAAGAATGGTTGTAGAGACTTCCTTCTCATTCCCTGACAGATTTCTATTCTAAGAACAGGTTGTTGTCATATACTGAACTGTGCCCTGCTTCTCTAAAATAAGATCCTTTCAAAATGATCTTACTTAGAAGAATGAAGCATTTATTTGTGACTGCACCAGCTGATTCCAAAGTATTCGTGATGGCTTTCGGCAAGTGTAGAAGCTGCCGCGGGCTGCACGTCAGTCGAGATTCACTTGATTACTTATAAAGAACCAGCTTTGTAAAAATTGTACTTCACTTTTAAGGAGAAAAAAGACTAATTCCACTTTACAAAAAAAACAAAAGTCAAAAGAATCAGTCATGGTCATTCATGGCTGTAGTCCCAGGTATTCAAGAGGCTAAAGTAGGAGGAACATTTGAACTCAGAAGCTTGAGGCTAGCCTGGGGAAGATAACAGTGCACTGTCTCCATAAACTGATTAGATGGATGGATGGATGGATGGATGGATGGATGGATGGATGGATGGATAGATAGATAGATAGATAGATAGAATATTTTTAAAATAACCTTCCATTATGTTCCCTGGAGCTAAAGGTGAAGGCAAATCTAAAATCTTTTGCATCTGTTATTGCTGTACATGAAATTACATGAACAGTGAATTTTGCTGTTATATTTTTATTTTAAAGACAAAAAGTTAAAAATGCTACAGAATTCAGAACAAGATGATAGGAACCCAGCGATGGTTGTTATATTGCACATTGTTTGCTTCAAAGTAGTTGTTCAGAATAGGCATACGAAATTGAGTAGAAAAATTAAATATTAACAATTCAATAAACCAATAAAAATTAGTAGCATAGGGGGCTGGTGAGATAGCTCGGCAGTGTCATGTGCCTGCTTGGGCAAGCTTAGGCAGGCTCAGGGGTCATGGTTTGATCCCCAGCGCCATATGCCCTGACAGCCCTTCCCCCAGAGCAGGCTCAGCGGGCCGCACACACACACAAAATCAGTAACAGTTCTTTTCTTCTTTCTTTCCCTCATCCCAGTCATTCTTTTTTTTTTTTTGGACAGTTTCCCTGTCACAATATGTATCACACCTTTTGGATTTTATTTGCTTTTTCAGTTTCTTACACAAGGGAGACAATATGATGTTTTCACATGTGGATCTTATTTATTTCATGTATGAGTATGATCTGTGGTTGCATCTATTTACCTGTAAAAGCATGAATTTATCTTTCTTTATAGCTGAGTAATACTCCATTATGTAAAAAGACCACACCTCTTTTTTAACCTGTTCCTCAGTTTACAGGCATTTGGGTTATTTCCAAAATGCAGCTATAACAAATTGTGCTGCTTGCTATCAACATGGGTGCACATGCATCACTGTAGTATGATGATTTGAGTTCTTCGAGAAAAATACCCAGAAGGAAAATAGCTTAGTTGAATGGAACCTCTAATCCAGCTTTTTGAGGAATCTCCATACTGATTTCCATAGTGGTTGCACCAGTCTACACTACCACGAACAGTGGAGAAGGGTTCCTTTTTCCTCACAGCCTCTCCATCATTTGTTCCTTCTCCTTCTCCTTCTTCTTCTTCTTCTTCCTCTTCTTCTTCTTCTTCCTCCTCCTCCTCCTCCTCCTCCTTCTCCTTCTTCTTCTTCTTTTTGTGGAACTGGGGATTGAACTCAGGCCCTTGTGCTTTCCAGGCAGGCACCTGAGTCACTGAGCTATCTCCCCAGCCCTGGTTAACTTCTTGATGAGAGCCATTCTTTCTGGGATGAGATGAAATCTCACTGTTGCTTTAATTTGCATTTCTGAAATGACCAATGATGTTGAACATTATTTTTTTTTTGCCATCTGTATTGCTTCATTTGGAAGGTGTGTATTCGACTCAGATGCCCATTTTTGGATTGGGTCTTTGGATTTGGGAGGTCTGATTTTTTAAAAATCTATTTTCTAGATAGAAATCTTTTGACTAAGGGACAGTTGGCTAATTTTTTTCCCCAAATTCATAGGTGTTCTTTTTATTCTACTGGTGATTTCTTCTGATGTGCAAAATCTGTTCAGTAAGATGAGATCCTAGCTATTGATTCTTTATTTACCTTACAGTTTTGTTTTTGCTCATGAACTCTCTGCTTACCCTTATGTCTTCAAGATTTCTACTTTCTCTTCTAGTAGATTTAGTGTTTCTGTTTTTATAATTGGATCTTTGATCCATTTTGACTTTAGTTTAGTGCTTGGTGGTATTAATGGGTCTACACACAGTCTTTGGTATGTGGAAGGGCAGATTTTGGAATACCATTTATGAGGCTATCTTTCTTCCAGTGAATATGTTTGGCCCCTTTGTCAAATATAAGGTGGGGTGAATGTATTTGAGGTTTGTCTGCATCTTCTAATCTGTTCCATTGATCCTCGGATCTGTGTCTTTTTTTGCCAGTACCATGCTGATTTTATCACAGTAGTTTTACAGTATAATTTCAAGTTAGTGATTGTGGTATCTCCTGCCTTGCCTTTGTTGCTGAGAATTGCTTTTTCTCTTCTGTGTCTCTTCTGGTTCCAGATGAATTTTAGGAATGTTTTCTCTAGATCTGTGATATTAATGGTGTTTGCTTGGGACTGCATTGAATCCATATAACAGTTTAAGGAGAATGGCTATTTTCAGAATGTTGGTTCTAAGAGCAAGGATCATCTTTCTATTTTCTGAAATCCTCTTTGATCTCTTTATTCAGAGACCTATAATTTTAATTGTATAGATCTTTTACTTCGTCTGTGAGATTGATTGCTAAGGGGTCTGGGGGGATGACTCAGTAGAATAAGTGCTTCGCTGGCAAGTGCAAGGGCTGAGTTCAATCCCCAGTTCAAAAAAAAAAAAAAATTAACAAAAAAGAGAGAGATTGATTGCTAAGTATTTCATTTTTTGGATGCTATTGTGAAGGGTGTGGTTTCCTTAATTTTCCTCTTAGTGAGTTTGTCGTTTGTTGTTCAAGAATGCTACTGATTTTAAAAATAGTGTATTTTGGTTAATGTAAAATCCTAAGTTAGTAAACATGAGGTATCAAATGCTGTCTTAGAGCATCAAACAAAACTGATGTATTATACAGAAATCTTTAACCAAAAGAGGGGAAATTGAGTCAGTTCCAAGTTTAACTGAAATATTTCCTCTGGTCCCTTCTGGGTTATTCAGGCTTTGATATGTTCACATTAACATGTGCTATGAGCATTTAGAAGACAGACCTCACCTTCTGGACAGAGAAAAGAGAAAACTGTGCGTTACAGGGTGGTGCTCACAGCACGAGCAGGTAGTGGCTGCCTCCGAGTTTGTCAGAGGAAAGGGGGCTATGCCATCCCGTGCACCGTGGAGCCATCTGAATATGCTTAGTTGTGTGTATGTTAGCAAAAGCTGCTGCTTGTGACACAGCAGCGCAAACAGACTCATCTTTCACCATGTAGACTGATTCTGTCCAGGGGAACTTTCGGCCCTGTTCAGTGCAGGTATCACTAGCCACACGTGACTATGGGTCACTGGAAATGTGCTTTTCATATCTCTAAATAAAAGAGTTTTTAAGCCAGGCATGGTGGCGCATGCCTGTAATCCCAGCACTCGGGAGGCTGAGGCAGGAGGATTGTTGTGAGTTCGAGACCAGCCTGAGCTACAAAGTGAGCTTAAGGCCAGCCTGAACTGCATAGTGAGACCCTGTCTCAAAAAGACAAAAAAATAAATAAATAAAAAAAAGAGTTTTGACTTAAATCAAAACTTTAAATCAGAGCTTGGAGATGCCATCCTACATAGACATTGGTGACACTTTCTTCCTTGGCGGGGGGGACCAAAACCTACACCCTGCATTGGAGGACTGTGGATGTGACCGTGGCATCTTCAGACACGAGTTCTCAAGGTTTGCATGACTGCTTTGGTTTACGAATTCATACAGTAGCAGCTAGCAAAGAGACCTTGGATGAGTGGAAGACAATAAGGCCAGGTGTAGTTTTCAGTGAGAGCAAAGTATTTCAGTAAAAGAAAACCCCACTGATACAAATAAGGTCCAGATCACTTCTAAAATGCTGTTAGGTGTTGACTGAAAATAGAGACTAGAGGCTCGCCTGCCTCTTGGTCTGCAGCTGTGTCCTTCACAGGGTGGAGTGGGTTTTGCTGAGTCCCCAGCGACTGTACACTCTTGCACCTAGCATCCCTCAGGAGGAACTGCTTGGGTGCTGTCTCAGTTACTCCTTTTGCTGCTGAGACAAATAACTGTTTCACAAAATGAAAGAAGAAAAGGTTTGTTTAGCTCACAGTTACTGGAGGTTTCAGTGCATACTCAGTTGGCTCCAAGGCAGAGCGGCACATGGCAGAGAGCAAACAGCAGGAGCGGTGGCAACAGGGGGAAGCCTGTCTCTCAGCCTCTAACGTCCCGTTCAGGCCATCCGCCTCAGGCCGGGCGTAGCACTCACACCCATAATCCCCAAAGTACTAAAACTCATAATCCCAGTGGGTCATGAGTTAATCTCAAAGGGTCCCTGCCCCATGACTGCATGAGGCTTTGGGGGGACAACTAGACACAAACCATAATAGGAGCCAGTGTCTGTGGGTATCTGTGGCATGAACCAACATTTAAGCAGAGATATGCTTTGCAGCAGGCCCCGTCCTCTGTCCAGTAATTTTTCTTTCTTTCTTTATCTTTTTTTGCTTGGTGGCTATTGAATACATGCCACTTTGTAATGTGAATGAAAATCTTCATCCTTTAAAAATAGTTATAATCAGTATTAATCACCTCTTGTAATTATTAGCTCTGTGTTTACCCTAATGGTCCTGCTTTACACAGGCTCATGTCAAAATCAGTTACGCAACACTTTGCAGGTGATGTTTGTCAATTTATATTTGTCATCGGGAGCAACTCTTTTAGTCCTTGTAATATTGACACTGCTGTGCCTTAAGTTATGGAGCTTAAAATCCATTTTTCATTAAATAGGAAATTTGATGTTTTCTCATCAGAAAGGCTTGCAATTAAATGTGGAAACAAAAACTGGTAACTCCAAGTTTGTTTAAAATGATTGTCTTGCTCATTTGTACTTGACTTATAGAATTTCATTAATGTGGAGTTCGACGGACTACATTCTCTTGGTTCAATGCAGTGTCACTTCGTCAGCTCTGAGAGCCCAGATAACAACTTGCTGAGGTTACTTCTCTTTCACAATGGGTGGATTCCTTTTCCAACCCGGGGCATTGTTTCTGGCTGCTGGCTGCTGGGGGCTGGGCTCACGTGGCCGCCGAGGATGCCAGGCTTGATCATGTCCCGCAGAGCAGATGCGAGTTGGCCAGGTTTGCGTCCTCCTCCGTCACTGCTGTGGGAACCAATGAGCCAAGCGTCTGACTGCTTCTGACAGCCCACAGTGGGGTCTATACAGTGTGATGCGACCCCACTCCTCGCACGCCCACACTGTCACCCTGTGGGCCCTCCTTCCCAGAGAGAGCGGGAGCCATGGCTCAGCCCCCACTCCACTTTGCCCTGGTTCCCTTAATGGCATCACACTTTCCTTGCTTGTTACTTTGGGTAGCAGCCATGATAGCTGTGGAAAGAACCTGGAGCAAGGAAACTTTTTTTTTTTTTTTTTTTTTTTTTTTTGCAGAACTGGGGATTGAACTCAGGCCCTTGTGCTTGCCAGGGAAGCACTTATTCGCCTGAGCCATCTCCCCGGGCCATAAGAACATGGAACAAGATGGAATTGTGCACCCAGAAACTCCACAGGCAGTACATTTAGGGGTTCAGGAGGAGAGGTGTCAGAGAAGAAAACTATTTTTTTCTGTTGTTTTAATTTAGGTTCTTGAGGCTTTGGGGTAAAAGCCATATGCCGTGCTATATTTGTGCAGTAGCTAGTGTTCTTGTCCTGTGCACAGTGAAAATCAGTGGTCTATTGCTCCATTTATAGCAAAACGACTTCTAGATTTTTCTAGGGAGAAATGCCAATTTGTGCTGATATGGTGAGGATGGAGGATACACCCTAAGCACTTTCCACAGCCACAGAGCTCAGGGCCTTGTCTAAGCAAGCAAGACCTGCTTGTAAAAAAGCCCAGAGAAAATAAGATCGTACACCGGAGACTATCCAGCCAAGAGACTGAAAACAACCCCAAACATCGCCAAACTGCCTCCATCACAAGGGAACACCTCCCCGTGTTTTCTTTTAACTTTTCCAGTTTGATTTAAATAAGAAATCAATTCATGGTAAGCCACAGATTGCCCTCGCAAAGTGGTAAGGCAGCCAAGCTCGGGCCTTGCAGCAGGGACCACAGGATGGGTCTCCATATGTGGCTGAGGGAAGACGTGGTCCTCAGTGGCTGTATCCTCTGGAGCTGTGGCTTATTCACAGGAAACACCAAGCCTTGGTGCAGGGCCAGGCTAAAGGCGAGGTTCGCACATGGGCCTGGCACAGGGATGCTTTTGGTGTGCTAGAGCTTCCAGTGGTGACAAGCAGCCCTGTGGCATCTGTGTCGTGGGCTTGCCACCACTGTCCTTGTGCTTACCCTTGTTCTTCCCCTGTAGGACTCTGACCTAGAACTTGTACTACGACCGCAGATCATAGATCCGTGTTTTTTTCTTCCAGATAAATAGTTTCAAGACGGTTCTGCAAATCACAAATCTCAAAGAGGTTCAGTGCCCTCAGATTGTTGGCTCGTTAGGAATGAGCTCTTTGAGGGAAAGAGGGGAAGCTGATGGCTTATTATTCGCTTTCTGAAGTACCTGAAATATGTTTTTGTTACAATACCCTTGAATTGTGTCTTGTTTGTTTTTGATTTGCTGTTCTAGTTTGCACTTTCATCTTTGTTTTATATTTTTAAGTTGGAATTTGTGTTCAAGAATGTTCATAATCATTCGTGATTGAAATTCAGTAAGACTTAAATCTAGAGAAAACAAAGAATCAAAGGAGTTGCCGCATAATCTAGGAAGGCACAATTAAATCCATATTTATGCTCACGGTATAAATACCTTTCTAACCCCAGGGCATTCTAGAGTTTCTAAGAGAAATAACAGGCAGGGCTAACTGGGTTTCACATGGAAACTAAATGTTATCTCTGAGTCCTCCTGGGCCCGCCTGTGGTCATCACTGTGTTCCTCCCTGCCTACAGGGATTCTTCCCACAGCCAGCCCCAGGTGCTTTGCAGTTTCCTCCTGCGTCTTTCTCAGAAAGACTGCTGTGGAAGAAGTCCAACCTGACTTTCCTTCCGACAGCTGTCCTTCAGAATACCCCAGAAAATACCGGAGCACTCATCCGAAGTGGTCTTCACTGAAGATGCACAAGTGTTCCTTGAGTGTTTATTAGTGATGTTTTTGTTCATGTCCCTTGTCGTAGAGCAGGAAATCAATTTAATTCTTTCCAGTTTGCACAGCCCATAGTTCAGTTATCTGTTACTGTATAAGAAACTGAGGGTGGGGGTAGGCTGAACAAATAGCTCAGCAGATTAAAGCACCTGCAAGCAGGTGCAGGGGCCAGGGGTTCAATCCCCAGGCCTGCCAAGCCGGCCTTGCCCCCAAGATGGCAACTGAGACTGGGCATGGTGGCGCGGGCCTGTAATGCCGGCTCTTAGGAGGCTGTAAGCAGGCAGATCACTACGAGTCCGATGTAGTAGTGAGACCCTGAACACCTGTAGACCCTTCCCTAAAGCACAAAAAAAGCCGGGCGTGGTGGCGCATGCCTGTAATCCCAGCACTCAGGAGGCTGAGGCAGGAGGATTGTTGTGAGTTCAAGACCAGCCTGAGATACAAAGTGAGCTTAAGGCCAGCCTGAACTGCGTAGTGAGACCCTGTCTCAAAAAGACAAAAATAAATAAATAAATAAAATAAAATAAAAATTAAAAAAAAATAAAGTACAAAGAAAATGTGGGTTGTCACCCCTCTTGGTTCTGTGGGTGGGCATTTCTCCCCGCGAGCGAAGCTTGGGCTGGTTTCACACACGTGATTAGCCCGTCCATCCAAGATTGCTCTTTCTGGGACTTCTGTGGTGCCTCAGTGGGCAGCTGGGCCACTGGGGGCTAGCTCCCACCCCTGGGAGACTGCAAAATTTCCTCTTGGGCAGGCCCCAGTGAGTCTGGACTTTTTCTGTGGCCCTTCAGTGAGCCAGTATGCTTGTCATCACATCTCAGCGGCTCAACACCGTTTCTGCTCTATTCTAGGGAAGGGGAGAATACAGGGAAGTTTTGCCTATTGGGACTCAAAGGAATGGGGACCTCCTTGGGAGAGAGGTGTCATTTTTGGCCATTAGCGACCACAGCCAGAAAAACCAGCATGTGTGTTCACGTTCTACCATGTTTTTTATGTTAATTAAAATGTTCTAGCTTTAGCATGACTTTCTTCTCACGATTCTTGAGTTCTCTTGGCCCCCCCCTTTCCTGTTTTGCATTGTTTAAAATCTGTACTGGAAGCATCCCAAAGCTTGGGTGAATGAGCCCTGCGTGTCAACAGAGGCTTCTGTTACCAGCTCGAAGTGAGTATCCCGTGGCCTGGTCCCCGGTAGAGAAATATCAGAGCTACCTCTGGGGAGGGGCTGGCTTCCTGCAGCTGAGGCGGCGTGCGGGTCAGGGGAAGGAAAGTTTCCCTGCTCTGGGGTTTGCTACAGTTTCCATGGGACCTTGCGACCTTCATCACACATCTCTGGACTCAGTTTTCTTTTTCAAAAAAATCTGAATATGTGTCAATAAACTTGTTAGCTTTATTAATTCCCACTGTGCTTATTTTGTCCTTTTCTTTGTATTTGCCTCCCATTTCAAAAACGGTCACTCTAGCAACCAAGCAGGTGGAAGAGATGAGTTTCTCCTGCCGGGCAGGCTCTTGGAGCCCTGGGAATAGGGCCGAGAGAGGAGCGCTGGCCTTCTGACGTCCCTGCGAGGGACAGTTCTCCTGACAGGAATTGATAAGGGCGCGGCGTTATGTAAAATCTGGAGGGCAGAGCCTTCTGTTTCAGGTCAGCACTCAGCCCCGAGCTAGAAAGGCTAATCAACAGAAGCATTTTTCTGTGCTCATTCGGGAGACTTTCCCAGGGGCACAATAAATCTAGCCTGCCTGTTTACAGGAACAGTGTTATTTAACAAGCCGGTCTCCTAAGTTCAGTAAGAGTTTTTGGCTTTATCAAATCCTACTCAACCTGCTACATTCATAAAAATTCATTATTGTCTACTCAGGTTGCTGTCTTAACTTAAAAATAAATTATAATATATAACTTAAGATTTAAAAAAATTTTTAAATAATTTTTTATGTCCAAGAATAACTTTATATGTACTAGAGAACTATTGAAAAATTTTGTTTCTCTTTTAACTTTTCACCTATGTAAAATAGTCATTCCTGCCCACTAATATGCCCAGTTAGCTTGTTTTCTCATTTGCACATTCACTCATTCATTCACTCATTCATTCATTCACTCATTCATTCATTCATTCATTCATTCATTCATTCATTCATTCATTCATTCATTCAGTGTTACTTATTTAAGCACCCGCACTGAGTGGTAGAAACATTTTAGAAAGGTTATAGGACATCACCCTGCCCTCACAATGTAAGATCCCTGAGAGAAAGGATGCAGGTCACAGGTGGCAACAATGACTCCGGGTCTTTAAGGTGCCTGTTTGATTTGGCTCTGAGGGGATCAGCAGGTTCCCAGAGGAGCAGTTATGGGTGGGATGTAGGTTTGAACCTGATTACAGTGTGAAAGTTGAACTGTGGATAAAACTGCTTGTTCTCAAAGCTTGACCTTGGAACAGAACTTCAGGCTGTGGGAGCACGGACTAAATTCTTTGTGGCCTGGGGGTTGCTGAGCCACGTGTTTTCTGGATTTTAATAAGCATTGCCAAATCCAGCAGAATGTTGCAGCTCAGAGACACTCCCTTCCTCAGAATCTCTGCAGGTGTCTTCCCAGGGCTTCCCGAGAGGGTAAAACTCACAGGTCTCCCTGGATGGAGGGGTCAGCCCTTCCTGTCCGTACTGGAAATATTTTTCCTCTTTACTGTTGGAGGTTGGGTCTTGTGTTCCTGTGTAGCAAGAAATTGGCCCCTTTGTGATTATTCATGTGCTCACTGTTCGCTTCGCTTTATCTTAGGTCTTTTTGCAGGTGGAAAATCCAACTCATCTGAAATGAATTTTGGTGTAAGGAATTTGAAAAGAATGTGGCTTTACCTATTTCTCTCACATGGTCACCTAATGGCATTAAACACATTTTATTGACTGATCTCCTTTATTGAAGGGCTGCCTTTTTATTTATTTTTATTTTAGTTTAGTTTTGTGGCCAGCTCAGCCTGCCCTGGCTGCACTCTCCAAGTTTGTCTAAGCAGGCACTGTAGACAGCTAAACTATCTGGCCCGTCCCAGGGCTGCCATTTTAGTGGTACACCTTTAAGGTATGTGTATGTTTATAGTAAATTAAATCCCCTGACGTGTTTTCAGTTCTCCATCATGATCTGTTCATCTCTCTGCATTTCTCCTTTGAGCTGAAGTTTCGTAATATGAAGCTTTACTACCAGAAGCAAGATCTTTCTCATCAGTTCTGTTCCCAGAACTGATCTTTCAAAGGAAGCTTGAACAAGAACTCCGATGCGGTCTATTTTGCCTAGAGGGTGCATCTGCCCAACAGATACCAGGAACCCAGAGGATGCCGGTGCCAGTCACCATCTAGCTACTTCATTCTCTTCATTTATTTTTTTCTCCTGTCTCTTCCTTTTCATGTTTATTGCATGGTGTCACATACAAGACACCGCTTGCCTGGGGACTGGAAGGAGGAGGGTGCAGCTCCCCGGTTCATTTGTGTCCCAGTGAGCGTAACCCTGGCGTGCGTGACTCTGAGAGCTGCACGCATACCTGCCAGCAGTGGAGCTCACCTGCAGGTTTCATGCAGAGCCTCAGTGCTGAGAAGTGGGGAGAAAGCCTCCTCAGCTCCAGTGTGTGCATTTCATCCTACACCTCCTCCCAGCTAGTCTGTAGAATTAGCCATCTCCTAACTGAGCAGCTCTCTTTAATGCCTGGAAAATTACAAAGAGGGAATTAGGAGCTATTGCTTTAATCTTCCTGCTAGCTCTTTTAACAACTATTTTTTAAACAAATTTTTTACATACTGAAACAACTTTCAAGAGGATACACACCATGAGGGTGGAAAGATAATGGAGAAGTAGGAAAAAAAAAAAAAACCTCCCACATATGGCAAGAGAAAGAAATATTTTTCCCCTGACGGGAGCCTACGTGGGCTGAGTTGGAGTCCGCAAGGCATTATCTACAAAGAGTAGGACAGGAGTGTGGCTGTCTTCCTTGACAGCTCAGGTAGGGTAACCTCCGGACGGAGCCGGGGGGTTTCCTTCTACTGTTCCTCATAGCTCAGTCTCCAACTGGAGGATGTTTTCTTTTTATTAAACTCTACCTGACTAAAGTGTTAGGAAGGGCAGTCTTGTTTTCCAGTGGATCAAACATCGGAATGTTTTCGAAACATTCCAGAGCATCATTTTCTGCTGTGACATTTGACTTACATAAAAGCAGCCTGTTTTTTTTTTTTCTTTCCCCAGCCTAAAAATACACGAAGCACATCTTTTGTGATATAGTAAATAAGAGCCCACACAGATTCCACATGGCACACTGTGTGGGAGCTCACATAATAAAGTGGAGAATGCCGTCTGTGTAGTTCCCGAGCACTGTGGACAGCAAGGGTGAATTGAAACTCACAGCTCAAAAACGGGCACTTTCCTTCCCAAACAAGAGGCAGCCATTCCTGTGCTCGTCCCCTGTGTTTCAGAGGGGTGAAGGCATGTTCTAAATATAGCTGGTGACTTAAGCTAACGCTAAATGTGTGAGAGCAAAGGTGTTGAAATATAGGTAGGGGTTGCCGAAAGGACCCGGAGCATGGGGGCAAGGCCAGGCGACACGGGGACAGAGTCATGCCAGACGTAAGTGCACATCTCAAGAGCAGATTTAACAGAGAATTAATATGCTGCTATTTCTGAAGAGGAGGAGGTGTCAGAGCACCTAAAAGAAGAAGACAAGAATGCTTAAAGCTGCATTTACATCAAAGTCCACGTGAGCTCCAGGTTTCCTACTTAAAGTTCCCATGTTGATAGCACGTCTTAGCGATGGTTAATCTCGGGTTTGTCTTATTACCAATTAAGGATAAAGTGTCTTCCACTTAATTTACGTTGTCCCCCTGTCCCCCACCCCAGTATCCAGTGCAGTGACCCCCAGCGTGTTTTTCTGTGTGTACCTGGAATCACACTTGGGACCTGGTGCTTGCCCGGCAGGAGCTGGTGCTGAGCTATGTTCTTGCCCCACCACCCCCAGTGTGAATTGATCTGCTACATGTTTCAGCTTCTGTTTCTTTAGCTTATCTGTTTACCTCTCTCACTCACTTTTCTGCGTTCACTGCTCTGTATATAAGCCGCTTCTCCGGCCAGCTTTTAGGTCTCTTGAGGGTACCTGTCAGTTGCCTGGCATTCGTCATGATGTCATGCTCAGACTCTCACTATGAGGTTGCTCCCCACATGGGCACCTCTGCCACCCACCCTTGCTGCCAGCGCTCCGTGGTAGATTAGCGTAAGAGCTGCCCAGTGTTTTCATGTTTATGGACATTATCTCATGGTTTTATTTCACACACCCTTGCTAAAATTATTTTCATGAATACAAATGCACTTTTCCTGAGTGTGATCATGAGCAAACATCCCCGGGGTCTGAGAGCAACGGCAGCTTTCTTTCCAGGTAAAAGTCACCCTGAAGTTAAAACAAGCAGCTCTTTATTGAAGCAGCACCAGATTCCCAGGCTGCAATGAACCCGGCAGGGTACATTTTTCTTTTTCTTTTTCTTCTTTTTGAATGCAAGAACTTTCTTGAAGTCAGTGGAACTTGTTGAAAGCTTAAAAGTTAGGGGAAACACAAACACCTCCCCTCACACGGAGCACCAGGTACAGGGTGGACTCCTGGATGTTGTAGTCGGACAGGGTGCACCCATCTTCCAGCTGCTTGCCAGCAAAGATCAGCCTCTGCTGGCAGGGTGTGCCCTCCTTGTCTTGGATCTTGGCCTTGATGTTCTCAAAAGATAGAGTACGATAAACTGTGACATTGACACTAACATCTGTGAGAATTACCTGCTCCGTTCTCTGTTCTGCAGCTTTAATTCATGCTCCTTGTGAATGTCTTTGTGGCACATGCAGTTGTCAGTGACTGCTGAAAGTATAATTCTTCTATCAGAGGAACTGGTGTTGATCTCTGTAGCTGAAAACAAGAAAAACAGCCACCGAATCTTGTCCTTGAATAGTTTCCTGGTCTTGTAACAGATTGCTTGTCCTTCTGAAATTCACTTGTAGATTTCCAATGCGAGCAAATGATGAAGACTGTTGGCTTGCAGGAGCTCTCTCGCCTTCCTGAACCCTCAGATTGCAGAGCTAGAAAGGCCTTCCTGCTGTCATACTCCGGGGGAAGGAGCAAAATCAAGTCTTCTGAATTGAGCTTCATGTTTTCTTATATAACCTTAGCTTTAATTTTAGGAAAGAAGCAATGCAACATTTTTTTTTTGTTGTTGTTTATAAGGAAAGAAATTTCATAAATAGCATATTAATTTTCCCCCCTGGCACCCAAGAGCATGCCAAGTACAAAAGATATGTAAAAGGAAAAGCCCAGGCATAGCTAGCTGGTCAGCAGCCCGGGGCTTGGGACAAGACCGGCAGGAACTCAAGCCCAGGGTGGCAAAACAGATCCTTTTTGCAACTCTCAGAAGTCTGTTTTCAGGCTCTTTCCTGCCTTTATTCCTCACCTCTGGATGAGCCCTTTTGGACCTAAAGCTGGCTTAGGGTCCTTCAGGGTATAGAGCTGAGAATATAGGTCTTGCCACTGAGAAATCTGTGTAAGTCTCAGTTAGAACAAGTCTGGTAGGCCAGGAACCTTGGTAGTCCTGGATTAGTAAGGGAAATGAGATAGGTGCGCAGCCTCGCCCCTCAAGAAGGGTGTAGCTGGAAGACTTGGGCGTACAAAATCCAAAAGGAAACAGAATACCATATTAGAGCATCTTCTTAATCTTATTAGAATCTATTAACAGCTGTCCATTTAAGATAAATAAAATTAATAACATATCTGACTTCTATGTGAGCCCTCAAGTTCAGGAAAGTTTAAAAGAGCCTTGCTTCCCAGACGCAAGTGGCCAGTTTACCTGCCGCAGCTGCAGCTAGGAAGAAAATGTGGTTCACCAGATGTTCTGAGAGACTATGTGTTTTTATTATTGCTGTGAGAGGCAGGGAGCTGGAGTCACAAGTTCAGCAAATGTGTTGTCAGCACTCTGGGGGCCAGGAGCCAGGCGAGGCCCATTGCAGCCCGAGGGATTAGCTTCCTCTGTGTCCTCCCTCCACCAGAACAGCCCCTGCCACCCCACTTTGGAACTCATCCTGGGAATGCATGTTCTCTTTCCCCTCTCCACATGATCATTCTAATGTAGGGCAGGCATCGATTCCAAAACCACATGTTCTCTGGGGTCAGGCAGGAACATAGCTGTATGTGTCCTCCTGGCTGAGCCATGGAGGTGATGGGGTGGGGCGACCCCAAGAGAGCTTGTGTCCAGCTCCTCCTCAGACCCACGGGCAAGTACAAGATGTTTGGGAAGTACTGTTTTAGTGCAAAGGCCTGCGTCTACCTTGGCTGAGGGCTGTGCGTCTGAGCCTCGTGTCATGAGCTGCTCTGAAGATCTCCTGAACACCTCTTCCAGGCTATACATTGCCAGTGCCCACACCTCTAAAGCACAGATGTGGTGGCGTCAGCCTCCTGTGGTAAGAACCCATTGCCTACCCTGGAAGAAGGAAGTCAGTCTAGTCTTCAGTCCTAGCTAGTTTGGCCCCAACTCTGCCTCAGCTGCCTCTCCCGTCATCCCCTTCTGTTCCTAAGGCCTCCTTCCTAATTGCCTCTTTGTGTCTCTTCCACAGTGTTCTTGTCTAGAAGCTTTTTTTTTTTTTTTTTTTTTTTTGTGGTACTAGGGATTGAACTCAACACCTTGCACTTGCCAGGCAAGCACTTATTCTACTGAACTATCTCCTGAGCCCTATTGTCTAGAAGCTTTTGTAAATGAGCTTTCCTGAGCTAATGTGTAGGAGGAGCCCCTTTGCTGGATCTTAGCTTAAATAATGAGGTACAGAGCTTATTCAGTTCCTTATTGGTGATGCCACTTAACTTTGTATCCTGAACATCCTGCATTTTAATGTTCACCTCCCCTACAAAATAAAGAAATTCTAAAGAAAAAGATACAATCACGTTTTCTTCTCTGTATCTTTATTCTAAACACAGACTAATGTAATCTCCCTGGGCCTGAATTTCCTTTTCTAAAACTGAAGGTTTTAGATTAGAATTCCATGTTGCTTTGTTTTGTTTTGTATTTAGATAAGGTCTTGTAGTTCAGGCTGGTCTTGAACTTGCTGTGTAGCCCAGGCTGGCCTTGAACTCACAGTGATCCTTCTGACACAATCTCCCGGGTGCTGGGATTATAGGCATGCACACCAGGCCTGGCCAAGAATTTAATGAGCTGGAAGTGCACATTAAAATCACTCCATGTTCAACAGATGGTGTTTAGACAGTTGTAAATCCATGTGTAAAGAAATGAAGCTGAGACCTCTACCTCACACCATACACAAAAGTTACCTCAAAATGAATCATAGCCCTAAATGTAAGAGCTAACACTGTCAAACTGTTAGAAGAAAACCCAAGGAAATCTTCATGACTTTGGACTAAGGAATGGTTTGATATGACAGCAAAAACAGAAGTGACAGAAAAAAGATAATTGGATTTCATTAGCATTATAAACTTTGTGCTTCAAAGGGTACCATCAATTAAGTAAAAAGACAGCCCACGGAATCAGAGAAAATATTTGCAAGTTCTGCACCTTTTACTATCCAGAAATTGCATGACCAACTCTTACTGGTCAACAATAATCGGCTCACAGGAAGAAGCTCAGTATCATTAATCATCAGGGAACTATAAATCAAAACCAAGCTGTACACCTCACCATCTGTTAGGACGGCTCTAATAAAAAGTAGGACAGCCAAGTGCAGGGTAGACTTTGAAGATGTGAGAGGTACAATGTCTAGCTCCTTTGGGAGCACTGTAATGTCGGTGTAAAGCAAACCTAAAACTTAAGGGTGAAAATTGATAGATCGTGTTGCTCATGAAACCACTTGAGTTTCTATTGGCTGCCATTTTGTTCTTGTGAAAACTCTGCTGGGTGTCTCAGCCCCAAAGATATTCCCTCTATGTTTCAAGGTGTTTGCCGAGGCACATCCAGAAACTTCCGAGTAATTCCTGTGGGAATTAGATGAACCTCGGGGGAGGAGGTGATCGACTGGGAAGGAAAAGAAGGGGGGAAGGAAAAGGAAGGAAGAGGCAAGGAAAAAATAGAAGAAAGAAGTGTTTTTATGAATAGGGAGCAGAGTGGGTTGAAGGGAGGGGAAGGGCATGCGGAGAAAAAGAAACAGCAAGCCGTATTGTGTAGGCACAGATTCCCTGTGATGAATGTTATTATATACACCTAAGATGTACCAATAAAAATTTTATTTTATTTATTTTTTGATGTATTTGGTACAGGGCTTTGCTATGCAGCTTGGACTCATAGCGATCCTGCTGTTTTCAGCCTCCCCATGTCTGGGATTACAAGCATGTGCCACCATTCCTGGTATCGGTGGCCGGCTCAGCACGCCTAGGGGACAGGGCCAGCGTGGTATGTGGTGCCAGCCATCGAACCCTGGTGCTGGGGATTGAACCCTGGTACCTGTGCTTGCCTAATCAGGCACTTAGTCTGCTGAGCTATCGCACTACCCCCATTTTACTTATGTTTTATTTCCACTTGAATTTAGCATTGGAGTATTAACAGAGGAGCCAAAACAAAAGAAAGACATGAACACTGGTAGTTTAAAGACTTTTAAAAACCCACTTTGTTCAAAGAACTTTTCCTATTGGTAATGCGCTTGGAAGTGAAGCAATATTTGGTGACATCCACTGACTGAAAATCCTGTGCATTATGTTTGATTTGCAGCAGTACGAGTAGGCAAAGCACAGGTCTAATTTCCAACAGTCAATTCTGTTCCAGCAGAATTTCCTGCTTGTGGAGGTGTTTAGCAAGTGCCTTCAAACGAGCACGAATCATGGTTTAGTCTGCTCCTTAGTGGCTACAACATTTCCAAAACCTTTCAGGCTATTTTGGCTCATGTGCCCTGTGTGTGAAGTAAACAAAATTTTTTCTTCTAATATGAACAAATGTCTTGGGCTGGAGAGGTAGCTCAGCAGCCTAAGCACCTGCCTGGCAAGCTCAAGGACCCGGATCAGTCCCCAGGACTCCATGCCATGCTGACCCCACCCAGGTGCACTGAGCTGGCCACCAAGACAGGCCATGGTGGCCCCCGCCCCCTGTGATCCCAGTTCTAGAGAGGCTAAAAAACAGGAGGATCACTGTGGCTCTGAGCGGCATAGTGAGACCCTGTACCAAATACATTAAAAATCAAAACAAAAAAATACATCTTTATCACGTTAATTTTCAATTAACATATATTTTATAATAATAAAACATATGATATAGTGTTATAACCCCATTAAACAAAGTAGACAAGTCCACGTACTCCTCCGAAAAAGCCATTTTGCAAGTATCTTACTGACTTGTGAGAGTCAGACTGAACTATGTTAGGAGCGAAACACATAAAATTAGGACTTATATTTGGAGTAAATAATGCTATTGGCACAGCGTAGCATCATGACAAGTACCACCATTAGCCATCTCTCGTGAGCCAGGATGTGTGCAGGGGAGGCTGTTATTTCCAATCCTGAAAATAACCCCATATGCTACATCGTTCTGTTCTGCTTCGGTAGGGAGGAAACACAGCTTAACTGTGTCTGCTAGGATCCAAACCGTAGCCTGTAAAAATATGACACACCACAGCGGTCCAAAGATGTGGGTTTCTAGTCTTGCCTTTGCCATGGTAACTTTCCCTAAGGTACCTCTTTTCCTTATTTGTACAATATGAGATTTCTTTTATGACTTCTAAATTATTCTCAAGCTTCAACTTCTCTGGAGAAATTATATCTATAGGGTGATTATTGAAGAACTTTGTCATGGGTCCAGGTATATAGTTCCATGGCATAAGTACCTACCTGGCAAACATGAGGTCCCATGTTCAATCCCTGGTACTGCTGAATAAATAAATTAATTAATTAAAGTACTTTGTCATTATATACAGATTATTTCACATAAAATATCGGTCACGAGGGCTGGCCAGATAGCTCTGAAGACTAAAGCGTCTGCTGAGGCAGAGTGCAGCGGCTGGGGTTTGATCCCTGCTGTGCCCCATAGTGCCAGCCCCAGCCCTGGGACGCACTGAGACTGAGCGTGGTGGTGCGTGCCTGTAATCCCAGCGCTTGGGAGGCTGAAAATAGGACAGTCGCTACAAGTCCAATCTATGTAGTGAGACCCTGTAGACCCTGTACTAAATACATTAAAAAAATTGCCGGGCGTGGTGGCGCGCGCCTGTAATCCCAGTACTCGGGAGGCTGAGGCAGGAGGATTGTTGTCAGTTCGAGACCAGCCTGAGCTACAAAGTGAGCTTAAGGACAGCCTGAACTGCATAGTGAGACCCTGTCTCAAAAAGACAAAAAAAAAAAAAAAAAAAAAAAAAACTAGTCACAGTAATTAGAAAGTGACTATTAATAGTCAAGTACTTGGAATCGAGTTGTTGAACTTAAAATTCTTCACTAGTCCATGTTTTTACTGTGTATCCAGTGCCTCTGTTACGCACCAAGTATTTGTGTCCTATGCTCTCCTGTGTGTTGACTTTCCTGCTACCTCTTGGGCAAAGGTATGAGGGCTGCCACCCCTGGCAGGCCATTACCTTGTAGGGTAGAGCCCTTCCGAAGACTCCAAGTTCCTGCTCTCGGATCTCAGCCGCGCAGGGACAGAGCAAGAGGGCCGCCCCCAAGCCAGGAAGCCAGCTGTGGAGCTCCGGCCTGCTGCTACCTTCAGCCTGGCCTTCCCACCTCCCTCCTGAGCTGTGAGGAAGAAGGTTCTGTTGCTGCACCCAGTTTCTCTAAGTCAGCCTCTTGGCCTCTGTCCGCAGCACATTCCTGGCGGGGCGAGAGTGTGCTGCGAGAGGCCAGGGCAGCCTGGCCCTCCACAGCCATGGCCGCCCAGAGCCGGGCAAGGGAGACCTGCATCTTGAACCTACGCATGCGAACGCATCTTCAGTTTCATGCGTCCCCCACTGCTTGCTCAAAGGAGAAGGGAACTGTGTAGCATGCAATGCCAGACAGGCTCTGATTTGAAGAGGAAAGCAGCTTTTTCCTAAGAAATTTTCTTGCCTTTTGGAGGACTACCCTTCTTGAGTCTGATAGTTTCATTTGACTGGAAAGCCCCATTCAGAACATTCGTTTATAAGTCCCGAATCATCATGATTTTCAGGATTTAGCGATGGAGACGTTTGACACATCCTGGTTACACTCAGAATGGAGCCAAGCAAGGAAGGTGAGCAGGGAAGCCTTACACTGCTATCTTTGAGAGGAGCTAATGAGAAGCGAATGAGAAGCTGGATCCCTAATTTTTTTTTTTTTTTTTTTTTTTTTTTTTTTTTTTTTTTTTGTCTTTTTGAGACAGGGTCTCACTGTGCAGTTCAGGCTGGCCTTAAGCTCACTTTGTAGCTCAGGCTGGTCTCGAACTCACAACAATCCTCCTGCCTCAGCCTCCCTAGTGCTGGGATTACAGGCCTGCGCCACCACACCCGGCTTGGATCCCTAATATTTACCACCTTCGCCCCACCCCTGTGTGTTAGCATTTTATCACCATGATAAACACCAGATACACAACTTGCTGTGGTTTGTGTCACCATGTTCCTGCAAAGCCTTACGCAGCCATGGTGGGCAGCCATTTTGGAGGTAGCTGAATCTAGAGTTTGTGACTGATTCATGGTCTAGGACTGGGGTTAAGGGGTGAGTGCTACACCGCTCTAGGGCAGGTAACCTGCATGCGTATGAGGGATAGAGGGAAGCTCGCTCTCCTCTCCATTGCTTGTTGCTTTCACTGTTTTCCACCACACCACCCTGCCTTGGAGCCAGCGGGTGATGGACGGAAGCCTCCACAAACTGTGAGCTAAGTGAACCTTTCTTTTTTAATCTTGAGTGTCTGGTGTTTTGAGAGGGAAGCAAGACACAACTAGAAGGGAGTAAAGGTTCGTTTTGCTCGCCGTGTCAGAGGCTTCAGTCCCTTGGCTGTGTTGTCTTGGGGCCTGTGAAAAGCAGGACATCATGGCAGAGGTGCCTGCAAAGGCCACTGCGCACCTCGTGCAGTGAGGAAGCAGAGAGGAGGGCCAGAGTCCCATACGCCCCCAGCGACCTTCCTTCCGCAGCCTCTAGATGACGCAGCCTGGGGGCGGGGCCTTAGCGCAAGGATCTTGGAGGAAGATCCAAGATCCAGAGCCTGTTGGACCCTGAAAGGGTCCCAGTGGTGCACAGTTGCAAAGCCGCTTCCTGAAGCAAAGGCTGGGGGTAGAGCCTTCACAGTGGCTCCCTGTCTCCAGCTTGGAAGCTTCCTGCTTTGTCTGCAGGGCAGGCCCACCCTTGTACTTAGAGCTTTCAGTGGGTTGCCTGGCTGCAGAAGTCCACAGAAGCTGTGTACTCAGGTAGATGATTGATACCCCCCGTGTCTTGAACTCCTCCTCCGGCCTTGTTGATGTTTGACTTCATTTATTATATTCACAGAAGTAGGCTGGCTTATTACAGAAAACTTGAAAATTTTCTACAGTGAAAATTGGCATTAGCATCTCACCATCCAGAGCTGGTAGCTATCAGCACTTTATTCTTTCAATGTTTGGTTCCATATATAGGTTTATAAAAGTATTTTATAATACCTACAATACTTTATTAAAATGCTTTTTAACAGGATTACAATTTGTAAGTAGCTTAAGGTTTTTCCTTCTCTGAAAATAACACGCTTTTTACATGGCAAAATAAACAACGAGAAGAGTGAAGTTAACCCACTCAGGGGAAATTGTTTTTCACGCTGTTCCTCAGACAAGAGACTAATATCTAGAATATATAAAGAACTTAGGCAAACAAAATAAAATAGCTCCACCCAAATTTAAAGAACTGACCAAAACATGGGCATTGAAATGAATAAACAGGGCTGGGAAATGGTTCAGTTCAGTAAGTGCTTCCCTGGCAAGCACAGGGACCTGAGTTCAATCCCTGGTTCTGCCAAAAAAAAAAAAAAAAAAAAAGAATAGATATTTCTCAGATGAAAAAGTACAAACAGCAAATAAACATAGGAAAAATTCACAAGTCATTAAAACACTGAGGTTCCATCTCATTCCAGAAAGAATGGCCTTTATGAAGATACCAGCCTATGGCAAGCGGTGGTAAAGCTGTGGGGGTAAAGAAACCCTTCTCTGCTGTTGGTAGTGTAGACTGGTGCAATCACTGTGGAAATCAGGGGAGATTCCTCAGAACACCTAACCTAAAGGTTCCGTTTGACCCAGAGATTCCCCTCCTTGTTTTCTTCCGAAAGAATTAAGACCATCACACCATAGTGGTATACGCACCCTCATGTTCATAGTGATCCGACTCGTAATAGCTAACTCTCGGAACCAGCCCAAGTGCCCGTCAGCTGATGAGTGGAGAGAGAAGACGTGAGGTGCTTTTGTACTCTGCCATAAAGAAAGACGAATCTAGAACTTTTCTGGGTAAATGGATGCACGTTGAGCCATAATCTTCAGGGAAATAAATTGGGCACATGTGTTTAAATAGTGCATTGTTCTTCTCGGGTAAGAATCCAAGAGTGTAAAAAAGGACCAAGATGCCTATTTGAACCTTGGGAATGGAACATAAATGCTCAAATGGGAAGGGAATCAGGAAGGGGGAGGGATGAAGGAAGCAAGGGAAAAGGAAAAAGAATAGGAAAAAAAGTGGAAATAAAACTTTTGTAGATAAGGAGGGGAAGAAGGGTGGAGGAGAGGGGAGGAAATTGGGCAAAAATATCAAGATGTATTATATACAGGTACAAGTTTTCTCTAATGGATGTGATCACTATGTACATCTAAAATATACTGGTAGCCGGGCGTGGTGGCGCATGCCTGTAATCCCAGCACTCGGGAGGCTGAGACAGGAGGATTGTTGTGAGTTCGAGACCAGCCTGAGCTACAAAGTGAGCTCGAGGCCAGCCTGAACTGCATAGTGAGACCCTGTCTCAAAAAGAAAAAAAAAAAAAAAAAAAAAAAAAAAAAAAAAAGAATATACTGGTAACATTAATTTTTAAAACAAATAAAATAATACACTTTTCTTTTGTTATAACAAATGGCATGTTAATACTTAAACAACATTAATATAGGTAATGTTAAGCAAGTAGCCTGTAATCAATCCTGGGCTATTGAGCATCTATTATAGAAATTTAACATTATATTATAAATAATTCTATTATTTACTATTGAATAAGTAATTCTACTTGAACATCTGTATGTGGAAGCACTGTGACCACAGCACCTGACACAGTGCCTAGCACATGCTGGGAATCCAATGTGAAATCCTTAGATTAATATTTCTACTTGAGGCTGTTTCCATATTTAAGGTTCTAAACAGAATTAGCAATAAGGAATCCTTCAATAAGACATCTTCTTTTATAAGTAAAAGAAGAAACCTATGAGGATAGTTTGTTGTGACTTGTAATCTCCAAAAGCAGACGCACTCCCTGGCCTCGGAGAAAGGCTGCGGCCGTGAGCTTGCGAGGCGCCCGTGCGTGTCCCCGTCTTCTGTGTCTGCCCTGGCTCCCGGCATCTTTCATTCCCTTCTGTTTCTGGAAAGATCTCATTCGCTATTCTTGTCCATGTGGCAGAAAGACAGGAAGAGGCCACAAGAGCAGAGCCAGCTCCCTGTGATGTGAGAGACTGAACGATGCATTGGACCTCACCCAGCAAGTGTCTGCCCCCTCGGCCTCCTAGGCTACAGGAGCTCAGGCTTCTCCTCCTTATGTTTTGTTTCGGTCTGCTTTTTAAGTTTTGTTGTTTGAGACAGGGTCTCATTATGTAGTTCAATTTGGCCTTAAACTCACTGTGTAGCCCAGGCTGGTCTCCAACTCATGGTGATCCTCCTGCCTCAGCCTCCTGAGTGCTAGGATTACAGGTATGAGCCACCACACATGTCCTCTTTCTTGTCGCACTGGCCCCGCACCCAAGTGCTGAGCTGGCCACTGAGACCCAGCGTGGTGGTACCCACCTGTAATCCTAGCACTGCGGAGGCCGAAAATAGGAGGATCACTAAAACTATGAGCTGTGTAGTAAGACTTTGTACCAAATACACAAAAAGAAATTTCTTACGATGTAGATAATATAATTTTATATACTTCAGTTCACCTATCATTAAGTCATGCAGTAGCCTTTGTCAGCACCAAATTATAGGAATTTATAGAAATTCTCCCTCATTCTGTCACTCCCACACCCTACATCAGGGGTTGAACACATGTTTTCACACTGGGCTATATTCCCCAGCCTTACGATTGGTTGATTGATTAGAACAATTGATTGAGACAGGGCCTTGCTAAGTTACTAAATTTCCCAGACTAGATTTGAATTTATGGTCTTCCTGCCTCAGCCTCCCAGAGTATTGATATTATTATAGGCAAATGCCACTACATCTGGCTGCTTATTCTTGCAGCTTGGTTTCATGGCTTTGTTTTCTATTTTTAAATCTTTAGAAGTCCAAAATTTGGTAGAGTCTCCCCTGGGGAGACCTAAGAAAGAACCTTTCCTTGCTCTTCCCCTTTCTGGTGGCTGTCCTGGGTCTTCTAGTCATTCTTGTGTGGGTGGCTTCATCTCGCCTGCATTTGCTTGTGTCTTCATGGCATTCTTTCTGTTCTGTCCCTGACATATCTCCATGTGCCTAACTCAAATGAAGACATTTGTCATTAGATTTAGGATACATTCAAATAACGTAGGATTACCTCTTCACCCCAAACCCTTCATTTCTATGAATAGAGACCCCTGTCCCCCACAAGAGCACCCTTGGGAGTTCTGGAGCTCGGAACAAGTCTGCATGAGGACGACACTGTGCAGCCCCATGCAGAAGCACCCTGCACTTGCCATAATGCAAACTTTTGGTTCTACTGTGTTGCTACTTTTCTCTATATATTTTTGCATTTCTATATGGTATGTATGGTATATAAAATATTATGTATTGCATGTGCATTTACAGTTTTGTGGAATATCTATTTTCCTTTGAAAATAAAACAACAAGAAAAATGTTTTCATAGGCATTGTAAAATGAGTGAAATCGCCTAACTTACCAGTTTTGGTTTTGTATTTTAGAGAAGGGTCTACAGGGTGTTCAGGGTCTCACTAGTAGATTGGACTCATAGGGATCCACCTGTTTACAGCCTCCCAGGAGCTGGGATTACAGGAGCACACCGCCATGCCCAGTCTCAATTGCCATCTCAGCACAGCCCAGGGACGAGGCCAGCATGGCAGGCCTGGGGATTGAACTCCTGGCCCCTGCGCCTGCTTGCAGGCACTTTAATCCGTTGAGCTATACCAGTTTTTTTTTTTTAACGAAAAATATTTATATATTAAACTTTTAAGTTGATACATATTTGTAATACATGTTAAGATTCATCTTAGGGGACAGCAATATATAGTAATATTTTGATTCTTTTTTTAATCACTTATTAATTAATTAATTTATTTATTTATTTTGGTACAGGGTCTCGCTACATAGTAGTATTTGGATCAATTAGCACGATCACCTTTTGAGTGTATGGAGAAAACACTAAAAGTACTTGTAGCAAATTGCGATGCCATATGACTACACCAGTCTCTGTAGTCACCATGGGATCTATGCCATTTTCTACTTTATAAGAGACTCATTGTGTTTTCTCACTTGTGTCTCTCAGTTTCCTTGTCATGTATGCAGCAACCCTCACTAAACTGTCTGCTTCTTTAAAGTTATCTATTTTATTTTGTTTGTTTGCTTATTTATTGTATTTAGTACATGGTCTACAGGGTCTCATACACAGATCAGACTCATAGTGATTCTCCTGTTTTCAGCCTCCCAAGTGCTGGGATTGGGCTGGCGAGGTGGCTCAGTGGAATAAGCGCTTCCCTGGCAAGCTCAAGGGCCTGCACGACCACGCCCAGTCTCAACTGCTGTCTCAGCCTGCTCCAGGGGCAGGGCTGGCATGGCACACCCAAAATTGAACCCCTGGTCCCTAGACCTGCCTAAGCAGGTGGTTTAATCTGCTGAGCTATCTGGCCAGTCCTATTTATTTATTTTTAATTAATTATTATTATTATTATTTTTTGTCTTTTTTTGAGACAGGGTCTCACTGTGCAGTTCAGGCTGGCCTTAAGTTCACTTTATAGCTCAGGCTGGTCTCGAACTCACAACAATTCTCCTCCCTTAGCCACCCAAGTGCTGGGATTTATTTTTAATTAATTAAGTTTATTAGTATTTTAGATACTGTTTTTAGATATCTTAGTTATTTCAGGTATCTTAAGCATTTAGATATATTAGCTGTTTTTAATTAATTAAGTTTATTGGTATTTTTTAGGTCTTATTTTTAAATTATTTTCTTAGGGTGGTTGGTTTTTGGCGTTATTTTTTAAGTATTGTATAAGTGTTTTTTAGGCATATGATCTTTGTAGGCATTATAAAAATGAGTGAAGTCATGGAACTTCCCAGTTTTCTTATCTGTGATTCATGGAACTCTCTGGTCATGAGGTGAAAGTGCAGTCGCCTTCCGCCCACTGCGCAGGTACATTGTAGCAACCTAAACATGTTCTTAGAAAACCACCCTGCCATTCAATGACCATGCCATGCAGAATAGCATCTTGTAGGTCATTTTCAACAATGCACATTCGAATCAGAAGGCTTCAGTTTTGACTTGAGGAAATTGCTTTGAGGATCCTAAAAACAAGAACATTTAGCAACCTTGTAAAACTGCATTGTATAGAGTTTTGTTTTTTTGGATTTACTTTATTTTACTTTGGGTGTGTTTATAAGGAACCAAAGGACATCAATTCCTTTTGCTCTGTTTTTATCTTTTTTTTTATTTTTTTGTCTTTTTGAGACAGGGTCTCACTATGCAGTTCAGGCTGGCCTCGAGCTCACTTTGTAGCTCAGGCTGGTCTCGAACTCACAACGATCCTGCTGCCTCAGCCTCCCGAGTGCTGGGATCACAGGCATGCGCCACCACGCCCGGCTGCTCTGTTTTTATTGCAAAGCCATTGTGTTAATGGGACATCTTTGGAGGAGAAGCTTAAGGACTGTATCTCTCTTTAGCCAACCTTTATGTCTGTTTTAATTGCATTTTAAATGAAATAGTTATAATTTCATAGACAGTTTAAAAACTAAGAATTAAGGCAGAGACATCCCTGTGTCTCTTGTCCACTGTAACCCAGTGGTAAAGTTTTATGGAAGTATAATGTAACCGTACAACCAAGATACTCACACTGGTAAAGTCCACAGAGCTTATTCCAATTTGCCTTGTGTTACTTGACTTTGTGCATATTGCATTCTGCACAATTTTGTCACCTCCGGCCTGCCGTGACAGTGGAGACATGGATGTCTTCCAACGCCCTATGCACCTCTCTTCAGCTCCTTCCTCCCCTCCAGCAGGGCCCATCACCACTCTCAGTGACTGGTACACTCTGTATCCCCAAAATATTTCCATTTCCAAGTGCTAAATAAGTGGAATCAGACATCTGAAATAGCACGGAACTTTGGAGATTGGCTTAGTTCACCCAACGTGATTTTCTGGAAATTCATCCAAGTTATTACACATATCCATAATGTTTCTTTTTATTACAACAGAATAGGCCACAATTTAACCATTTAGCTGTTAAAGAACATCTGGGCTGATTCCAGTTTTGAGATATTATAAATAAAGCTGCTATGAACATTTGTGTACAGGATTTTGTGTGAACCTAAGTTTTCGTTCCGCTGGGATAAATGCCCAACAGTGCAATTGCTGGGGATGCTAATTACATGTTTAGTTTTATGAGAAACTGCAGAACTGTTTGCAGAGTGGCTGTACCATATCACATTCCCTCCAGCAGCACGGGAGCAATCCAGTGTCTCATCTGTCCTCTTCAGCATTCCGCAGTGTCACCGAAGAGGTATGTCACTGATAGGTTTGCAGGGATGTCTTCCGGTGACTTTCATTTGCTGCAGGGCTAATGATGTTAAGCATCTTTATGAAGCTTATTAGCTATCTGAATATCACTTTTTTTTTTTTTTTTGAGACGTAGTCTCTCTACGGAGCTTGCGCTGGCCTTATGCTCACTTTTGTAGCCCCCAGACTGGTCTCGAACTCACAGAGATCCTCCTGGCTGAACCTACCAAGCTCCCAAGTGCTGGGATTACAGGCATGTGCCACTACACCTGGGGCCATGTGGTGGGTGTCCGCATTCAGCGCCACCCCTAAAGATCCCAATCAGAGACCACAGGTCATGTAGGGCCTGGGATTGAACTCCAGTTCTTGTGCTTGCTGGGTAGGTGCCTTTGAGCTATCCCTCTGGCACCTGAACATCACTTTTGGTGACTTGTCTTTTATATTATTTTCTTCTTCTTCTTCTTCTTCTTCTTCTTCTTTTTTTTTTTTTTTTTTTTTTTTTTTTTTTTTTTTTT
>PVKA01023218.1:0-35955 GCA_004027165.1 Ctenomys sociabilis | reverse complement strand
GGGGAGATGGCTCAGTAGAATAAGCGCTTACCTGGCAAGTGCAAGGGCCTGAGTTCAATCCCTGGTTCCACAAAAAAGAAAAAAAGGGGGAGGCTATCCTTGGGCCTAGCAATGTCAGAAGTTCTTGATTATCGCCTTTTACAATTCTGCCTAATTAATATGGATTTACTTTGTATAACTCATTTTTATATTTTTATGCTGGATGGTGAAGACCAAGATAAAGCAAGACCTGTACAACAACAAATGTAACTTTTGTATCTGATAATGTCAGACAAGTCCCTTCAGGATTTATCCTGCAATCCTGTGCTGCACTTTGCAGATCTTTTGTCAGTGTCAGCCATGTTGATGAGTCACAGCCATTGCTTGACCAATTTACTCTCTGTGAAAAAATGAGAATGTTTTCTATGAGACTCTCCTTAGCCACACTCTACATTAAATCTACACAACAATTTTGGGAGTGTGGCTATCTTCACAATGTTGCTTCTTTCTATCCAGGAGCAGGGAATAACTTTCCATTTGCTGAAATCCTTTATGATCTCTTTTTTCAGAGTACTGTAATATTTCATGGAAAAGATCATTGACTTCTTTAGTTAAATGAATTCCAGGGTATTTCATTTTTCATGGTGTTACTACAAAAGGTATTATTCCTCTAATTTCCTTTTTAGTTTGTTTGTTATTTGTGTAGAGGAATGTTATTTTTTTGGGTATTGACTTTGTATTCTGCTATGCTACTGAATTTGTGTATCAATTCTAGTAGTTTCTTGGTGGAGTTTTTGGTTCTTCCAAGTAAAGTATGATGTCATCTGCAAATAATGACAGTTTAACTTTTTCTTTACTTATTCTTATTACTTTTATTTCTCTCTCTCTTGTCAAATGGCTCTAGAACTATATGATTCCAGAACTATATTGAATAGGAGGGGTGATAGAGGACATCTTTTTCTTGTACAAGATCTGGGAGTAAAAGTTTTCCATTTTTCCCCATTTAGAATTATATTAGCTATTGCATTGTCATAGATAGCTTTTATCAGATTGAAGTAGAGGCTATCTATTCCAATTTTCTGTACGATTTTGAACATGATTGAGTGTTGGACTTTATCAAAAGTCTTTCCTGCATCAATGAAATGGTCATGTAGATTTTCGATTTTGCTCTATTGATATTGTGTAGTACATTTATAGATTTTCAAATATTGAACCAGCCTTGCATCCCTGGGATTAATCCTACCTGGCCATGGTGTATGATCTTCTTTATGATTTATGATTTGCTGTATTCTATTTGTTAGACTTTTGTTGAGGAATTTTGCATCTATGTTCATGAGGGAGATTGGCCTGTAGTTCTCCTTTTTAGTTGCTTCATTCCATGGTTTTGGTATCAATGTAATATTTGTGTCCAGGAATGATTTTGTGAGGATTGCTTCCTTTTCAATTTCATTGAAGAATTTCATATTATCTTCTGTAAATTTGTTGTAGAAATCAGAGGTGAATCCATTAGGACCTGGACTATTTTATTGTCGGCAGGCTTTTTATTATGATTTGTATTTCACTGGCTGTTATTGGGTTATTGAGAGTTGTTATATTTTCTTGATTTAGTTTTGGTAATCTGTACCTTTGTATGAATCTATCCATTTCATCAGTGTCTTCTATTATGTGAGAGTAAAGGTTCTCAAAGTACCTATTGACAATCTTTTGTAATTGCCATGAGGCTGTGATAGTTACACCCTTTTTCATTCCTTATTGCTTGTATTTGAATTTTTCTTTCCATTTTTTTAGGATAGCTAGGGGCTTACCAATTTTATTTAGTCTTTCAAAGAACCAGATTTTTGATTTTTTAATTATCTGAGCTGTTTCCTTCATCTCTATTGAATCAATTTCTGCTCTAATCTTTATTATTTCTTTCCATCTCTGGTCTCTGAGTTTGATTTGCTCTTCTTTTTCTAGATGTTGGAGGTGCATCAGGGTGTTTGTTTGTTCCCATTCTATGTTCCCAGTGTGTGTGATTTCACAGGTATAAATTTTCTTCTGAGTATTGTGCTCATCGCATCCCATAAATTCTGTTAAGTTGTGCTTGAATATTCACTGACTTGTAGATATTGTTGGATATTTTGTTTAATTTCTTCTGTGATCCATTTTTTGCTGAGTAAAGTATTGTTTATTGTCCATGTGTTTAGGGGTTTTTCTATTTTTTTTTTTTTTGTTATTTATTTCCAGTTCCATTGCACTGTAGTCACATAATATGCATGGGATAACTTCTGCTTTCTTGCATATACTTAAGAATGACCTATGGACCAGTATGTGGTCTATTTTAGAAAATGACTCATGTTCAACTGAAAAAAAAGTGTATTCAGCTGTCATTGGATGGAACACTCTGTATACATCCACTAAGTCCATTTGTTCCATGTTCTGGTTTACTTCTGCCACTTCTTTGCTAATTTTTTGTCTGCTTGACCTATCTTTTTGGGATAAGTGGGCATTAATGTCTTCTGCTATGATTGTGGTATTGGAAATTAGAATTTTCATGTCCATTAAGATTTGTCTTATGTAGTTGGGAACTCCCGTGTTTGGTGCACAGATATTTATGAGTGTTACCTCTTTCTCTTGAATTTTTCCCTAACCAGTAGATAGTGGGCTTCTTTGTTTCCTTTGATTATTCTTGGTTTAAAATGCAGATTGTCTGAGAACAGGATTGCTACCCGTTTTTTCTGAGGTGCTGTATTATTGTTTTCCATCCTTTTCCTTTCAGCCTATGAGTTTTTTATAAAGTTAAGTGTGTTTCTTGTGTATAGCGCATTGTTGGATTTTGTTTCCTAATCCACTGTGGCACTCTACTTCTCTTAATTTGTGAATTGAGTCCATTTACATTGCTGGTTATAACTGAGATGTATTAATTTATGCTTGACATATTATTTACCTGCTCTTGTTTACTCCTTTTGTCCTGTGTAATTGTTTTCCCTGCTTAGTGGGTGCTTTCTGCTCTCCTTCATGGCATTCTGATCATTTTGATCAGTCTCTAGACCATCTTTTAGTAGTCTATATATGGTTGGCTTTGTCATCACAAAAGCGTTTTAGTTGTTCTTTATTATGCAAGCATTTCACTTCTCTATTAAACTTGAAAGAGACTTTTGCAAGGTATAGTTGTCTGGGCTGGAATTTGTTTTCATAGAGGAGTTGGAGTACTCTACTCCATACTCTTCTTGACTTCTTATATTGTGACAGGAAGTCGGCCACTATTTTGATGGGCTTTCCTTTAAATATGATGTGTTTCTTTTCTCTAGTGCTTTTTAGTATATTGTTCTTGTGCTGGAGTTCTGTGATCTTGATTATTATATGTCTCGGTGTATTTTTAATTGGGTTGTGGTTATTTTGAGTTCTGTATGTTTCTGTTACCTGAATGTCAGATTGTTTCCTCATAATTAGGAAGTTTTCTTCTATTACTTTTGCCCATGTTCTTTTTATATCATTTGTATTGACTCCTTTCTTCTTGATCCCTATTTATCCCATGTTCATCTTTGCATCATCTTGCAAGTGATGAATTGTGTTTTCTTGCATCCCAGTTGTTTTTAAGAGATGTTTTCTTACATTTTCACTAAGTACAACAGTGTCTTCAAAATCTGAAACTCTATTTTCACTTTCACTCAAACAGTTTTTCAAACTTGTGATTGAAATTTTACTTTCCTCTGTATCTCTTTGACTCTATTTCATGTGATTTATTTCTTTCCTATATTGCTCATTCAAGGAATCCAACATTTTCTAATCTCCTTTCTTTTTTATGTGTCTCCTTGAGAAATAGTTGTCAATTCTCTTATTTCAGAGATTATTTCTGAAATGATTTCCTGTTTCTGCTTTTGATTCTTTACTACAGACCCTATTAATTCAGAGATTTCTTTTTTATTTCATAGATTAATTATGATCTGAGTTCCTCTATACCTTTCTGCTATTTCTTTACTTCAGATGCTGTTAATTCAGACCTTTCAGCTTTGCTAGTGTCCTCTACACTTGTTCTGGGTAGGCTTGGTACCTGATATTGCATTTTGCTCCTTCTCTTCATCATTTGTGTGTCACTGTCCTCTGATCTTTGGTGTAGAGCTTTGGTGAAGTTATAACCTTGGTACCTACTAAAATTCAGGTGCAGATATACTACATTTGAGGTCATCTAGTTGTGCCTGGCTTGGGTCTGGGTACTGTGATCAGCTCCTTCCTGCTGCAGCCCTTGTAGGTGAACTTGTTGTGCTGCTCTGGCAAGATCTTCTTCTCCTGGATTAGTTTGGTGGTTTTTGTCCCTAGTCTCTCTGCACGGATTTCAGCTGTAGAGTTTCATCCCAGGCCTGTATTTCAGGCTTGGCCTGGGTCTGGAGGGGTCCCGGAGGCACAAAAGAGCTCAGAAGCTCTCCCACGCACTCACTAGGCCTGGGCCTTGGCAGGTCTGCAGGGCTCCTGAGCGGGCTTGGGCTGGCTCTGGAAGAGTGAAGTGGTTCTAAGAGCACAGAAAAAAGTTCTCACTCAGGTGGAGGGCCTGGGTTTGGTCCAGAGAGGTCCAGTGGGCGTGGGTGAGCTCAGAAGGTCTCCCACACACTCGCAGGTCCTGGGTTTGGGTGGTTCAAATGTGTCTTTTGGATTTTGTTTCTTTACCCACTTACCAGTCTACTTCATTTTATTTTATTTTATGTATTTAGTGGAGGGTCTATAGGGTCTCACTATAGAGATTGGACTCATAGTGATTGCCCTGTTTTCAGCCTCCCAAGTGCTAGGAATATAGGCACATGCCACCATGCTAAGTCTCTCTTGTTGTCCCAGCATGCTCTCTGGGCAGGACCATCACAGATCACAGGGGATCAAATCCGGGCCACTGCGCTGTGCCTAAGCAGGAACTTTCATGTCTGCTCCTTTTTATTGGTGAATTCAGGCAATTGATTTAGATGGTTATAACTGATCTACATTAGCTTATCTTTGTCATGTTGTTTTTCTACTGTAGGATCCCTACTTTTCCACTTTGTTTAATTGTTTACTCTCCTTGTTTGTTCTGTTCTGTTGATGTTGAAATTGTTGTCATCTTTGTCTCTTTCTAAAATATTTTTAACTATTCATAGGGTTGTTTGATTGTCATGAATTTCTTCACTTGTTCTTTGTCATGCATGTCTCTGTTCTTTCCATTATTTTTTCATAGATGGTTTTGTCGGACATATCAATCTGAGTTGAAAGTTGTGTTATTTTTAAGACCACAAATATCTCACTTTAAGCTCTTCTTTAACTGATGGTCTGTGTTGAGAAATCCTCAATGATTCTAATGGACTTTTTATTATTGGTGAACTATTTTTTTTTCTCTAACAGTTTTTTAATATTCTATTCTTTTGCTCACATTCTGGAATTTGTATTATTTGTCTGGGTGACAATTTATTTAGATTATGGCTGTGTGGAGTTCTATATGCTTTAGTTATCTGTGTATCAGATATTTTCCCCATACTTTGGAAATCTTCTACTCTAATTTCTTCAAATACTCTTTTTGTACTTTTTGTGTTATTTCCAGTTGTTTCATTGATCCTATTAGTGTTTTATTATTTATACATCATCTTGCAGCTGTTGTATTATTTCCTGCTTTTTCATTATTTTTACCTTTTATGTTCACTAGCTGCAATGCTATTTTCAAGATATTAAATTTTATCCTCTTTTTCATTCACGTGGTTTTGCCAGCTTTCAATGGAATTCATAATGTCTTGGATATTTGTTTTAATCTGTTTCACATTTTAAATCTTTCTTGCATTGTTCAATGTTTCCTTAATTTTCCAATTCCCTTCTATTTTTTAAAATCTGTGTCTTCCTTAGATGTATCAAACAATTCTTTCATGTTTGTTGTAATTTCATTTTCTACCTGAGAGATTATTTCGAATCTGATTTCCTCCATAGCCCATTTGAGTAATTTCTTTACTTCAGTTGCTACAATCTCCAATATTTCAAGTGTGTAGCTTCCAAGTTCTTCTATGACCTTGTCTACTGGACTTGTTTTGGGTGGGCTAGAGGTGTGACAGTGCCTTTTGTTCCTTCCTTTTGTCATTTTTTGTAGTAATGGTAAATGGACAGGTTGCATGTCAGCAAGACACTCCAGAGAGTGTTTGGTCAGAGTAAGTTCATAAAAGTTCCTGGTCTGTGGTGTTCAATATGGTTTCTACCTCATTAAGGAGGGGTGGCCAGCCATACTTCAAGAAGGATTCAATGGCAATGAGTGCATCCAGAAGTTTTGAAAAGCTCTCTTGATGGTGGATTGGGGCAGAATGCCACTCTAAAAGGCTCCTGAAGGTCGCTGTGGTAGTCACAACTTCCCAGTGTTCTTCATTACTAAGGGTGGTGCAAGGAATCGGCAAACTCTGATGGAAGGCTGGAGGGCCAGTGGCTAGCCTACCTGGTTTCTCCATCTGTCTTCTGGATCAGCAAACTCTTGTGTGTAAGTAAGGGGTAGGGAGTAGGGAGGGTGTTGCAGGTCAGTCTCTAAATTGTGCTTTTTGCTAATTGTACTACTGTAGCAAGGATGTCCTATCAGTCATTCTCCCTTGTATAACAATATTGGTAACAACATTGGGAAGCCTTGTGATGATAACTTTGCAGTAGCCTAAACCAAAAGATTGGGAACTGAGCCTAACAGAGAACAATGTCTCACTCTCAATTAAATAGGAAGGTAGAATCTTGGAACAGGTATATACTGAGAATCTCCTACACACAAAGGATTTCCCTGAAGTTAAAACTATTACTGGAAGGCACTTGATATTAATAAAATAACTACCTATTATCCAAACTCAAAAGGATCACCAGAAGAAGTAAAATTAAAAGTAATCAATTTTTGAATTACAAAATGTTAAAATGAAATAGCAAAATGCAATCTCAGATCTCCAATCCACCCAGCGTTAGTCCAGTAGACATAAAAGTAGAAGAAATTGAAATTGTAAAGTCACACAATTACAATTTCTGAAATAATAGTAACTGAAGCAAAGAACCAATTCTCTCAGGCTGTAGATGAAGTCAGATCAGAAATAATATGTTAAGTTAAATACAGAAAAGGGCTAACTTAATGAAATAATTGCTCAATGTATCTAAAGAAGACTTACTAAATAAAAAGTAAATGATCATAGAAAAATGATGGAAAAATTGAATGGCCAATATAGGAAAGAAATCAAATGCATGAAAAAGAATTAAAGACATACCTAGGAAATTAGAAATTCCACTGACAGCTGCCAACGTCACTTGAATGAAACTAAGAAAAGAGCATTGCAGGTAGGTATCACAAAGGAAAAGATCTCTTAAAAATGAAAGGTACCATGATAAAATAGTTCAATAGCTGCAAAATGATGCAAAGAAAACCAATATAAGACTGATAGGTGTTAGCAAAAGAGCAGGAGTCAACACAAACGACATAAAGACTATTTGCAGAAGTAACAGCAGAAAATTTCCCAAGACAGGAAAATAATCTGGCATACAGTGAAGTGAGGCATACAGCACTTCAATTAGCATCAACCAAGATAAATCCGAATCCAAAAATATGATAATCAGAATTCTAGAAATTCAGCACAAGAATGGAATATTTAAAGTTGAAAAAAGGAAAACACCATCACCTATAAAGGAATACCCATTGGAATCATGGTAGATTTCTCAACAGAAACTACCAAATCAAGAAAAGCTTGGAGTCAAGTATTGCAGGTACTGAGAAAAACAACCTCCAACTCACATTGATGTACTCTAAAATTGATTTTTTTCAAATTAACAGAGAAATAAGATACTTCCATGACAAAAAAAAATTAAGAAATTCATGACCATCAAAATAGCTCTATAAAATTACTGAAACATATTCTAGAAAGTCATAAAAATAACCACAATTACAAAAAACAGTAGAAAGTCATAAAACAGGGAAAACAGTTAAACAGAGGGGGGGGAAATAGGGAATCAACAGCAGGAAAATAACCAGACAAAAATAAGCCAATACATATCAGTTACAACCATTAATGTAAATAGCCATGATTACCAATCAAAAGAAACAGATTGACAGATTGGATGAAGAAACAAAATACATCAACATGCTATATACAAGAAATGCATTTAACTCAACAAGAAATTCATATACTGAAAGTCAAACTATGGAAAGCAATGCTCCATGCAAAAGGAACCCAGAAAAGAGCATGGGTAACTGTTACTTTTGTAGACAATGTGAAACTGAAACCAAGAATGTTCAAAAAGAGTGTTAAAGAAGGTCACTGTGTTTTTGTTAGGGAAAAACTTCAAGAGTAAGAGACAACAATCATAAAATATATGAAACAAATATGGGAGCACTCAAATATATGATAAATTTTGATAGATATGAAAAATCAAATAAGCAACAACACAATCTTAACTGGGATTTTATTACCCAGTGGTCACAAAGAGATAATTTAATTAGACAAAAAATCAGCAAAATTGTAACAGAACTGAAACAAACTTGTGAACAAATGGACATAGTAGACCTGTAGAGAGTGTTTCACTCAACAACATCACAATACACATTCTTTTCAGCTGTACATAGGGTGTTCCCTAAAATAGACCATATACTAGCCCATAGAATATAATTAAGTAAATGCAAAGGAATTGAAAATATCCCTTGACTATTATCTGACCATAGTGCAATGAAATTGGAAATTGCAGACAAAAGAAATTGCAAAAAGACCATAAACACATGAAAGTTAAATAAAACCCTCCTGAACAGAAAATAGGTCACAAATGAAATTAAAGATTAATTTAAAATTATTTGTAGTTTAAAAAATGGAGATACAACTTATCAGAACTTATGGGATGCAATGAAAGCAGTTCTCAGAGGGAATATTATAGCAGTGAATTCTCACATCAAGAATAAATGATGAGTATGAACAACCTCATGCACCACCACAAGCTCTACAAAAGAATAGCAAGTCAAGTCTAATGCCCATAGAAGAGAGCAAATAATAAAGATTGTAGCAGAAATTAATGCAATGGAGACTAAGAAAACATTACAAAGAATTAAGGAATTGAAAAGTTGATTCTTTGAAAGAATATATAAAATTATAAACCCTTAGCCATCCTTATTAAAAAAAAAGAAAAGAAAAAATTCAAATTCATGCAATAAGGAGGAAAAAAGGTAAAACCCTTACAGAACTTGAGGAAATTCAGAACATCATCATCAATATGTACTTCAAAAATCTTTACTATCATAAGATAGAAAATGCAGAAGAAATAGACAGATTACTAGATACTAATAAATTACCAAAGCTGAATCAAGAAGATATAAAAATTCTGAATAAACTAATGTTAGTCAATGAAATTGAAAATCACAATTAAATGAATTGCAACAAATTTTAGCAACAAAGAAAAGCCCAGGGCCTCATAGATTCACAGCTGAATTCTATAAGATTTTTAAAAATGTATTTATTATAGGATCTACAAGGTCTCACTACATATATCAGACTTGTAGTGATTCTACTGTTTTCAGCCTCCCAAGTGCTGAGATTACAGGTGCATGCCATTAATTCCCAGTCTCAGTCATCATCTCAGTGCACTGGGGGGGGGGGCATTACAGCATGCCAGGGATCAAATCATGGTCCCTGTAGCTGCCTAAGCAGGTGCTTTAATCTGCTGATCTTTCTGATCAGCCTTTCTACAAGAAATTTAGTTAATTAATTAATTTTTTTTTTTATTTTAGGGAAGGGTATATAGGGTTCTCACTACTAGATCAGACTCATAGTGATCTTCCTGTTTACAGCCTCTTGAGAGCTGGGATTACAGGCATGAACTACCATTCCCAGTCTCATTTGCTGTCCAGGCTTGGCCCAGGGGCAACACTGGCATGGCAAGCTTAGGAATTGAACCCCTAGACCCTGTCTCTGCTTGCAGATGCTTTAATCTGCTGAGATACTTGGCTGGTCCTCTACAAGAAATTTAGAGAAGATTTAATGCCATTAATACTCAAAATCTTTAATAAAATTGAAAGGGAAGCCAGTTTTAACTCATTCCAGGAGGCAAGTATAACATTGAAACCAAAACCAAAGAAGGACTCAACCACAAAAGAAAACTAAAGGCCAATCTTTCTAGTGAACAGGGATACAAAATTAATCAATACATTACTAGCGGGTTGGGGAGATGGCTCAGTAGACTAAGAGCTTCTCTGGCAAGTGCAAGGACCTGAGTTCAATCCCCAGTTCTTCAAAAAAAAAAAAAAAAAACAGAATAAATAAAAAAAATAAATAAATTACTAGTAAACAGAATGCAGCAAATCATCAGGATGATTGTATAGCACAACCAAGTGGGATTCATCCCAGGAATGCATGCATGGTTCAATATATGCAAATCAATAAATATAATATTTATATCACATAAACAGATGCCGAGAGAAAAATCACATGATCACCTCAATATGTACAGTAAAAGCTTTTGGTAAAATCCAATGCTCTTTCATGATCAAAACACCACAGAAAATTGGCATAGATGGTGTTCACTTCAATCTGATAAAAGCTATCTATGAATTGATTCATTAATGGGATTAAAAGCAATAGTCTAATCATCTTCTCCAGAACCTCATTTCTGAACACATTTTTAATACAATGTATAATAGAATGATAATATTATTTCATGTGTAATGGAAATAACACAGAGGAGAGAGGTCATGAAAGTTGCAGGCTGAGAAGGAGAGGGAGGAACTAGCAGCCATTCCATAAAAACATCTGAAGGGGGATCCTGGTGATGATGCCTTTTGTAGACTGTGCCAATGCCCATATTTTAGTTATGTACTGTAATTTGCAAGATATTATTATTGAAAGAAATAAGTGAAACTACGCAGGACTGCTTTGTGTTATTTATTAAGTCTATATGTGAATCTACAAAAAATAGTTAAATTAAAATGAGACAAACAGGGGCCGGGGTTCAACCTGCAGACGTGCCGTGCCTGTCCCACCCCTGGGTCATGCTGGGATGGCAACTGAAACTGGGGTATGGTGGCATGTGACTGTAATCCCAGCACTTTGGAGGCTGTAAATAGAAGAATCACTATGAGTCCTATGTAGTAGTGAGACCCTGAACACCCAGTAGACCTTTCCCTAGAATACAAAAATATAAAATAAAATAAAATAAAATAAAATGGGACAGGAAAGAGATTCAAATCTTAAGCTGTAAAAAATGGCTAAGTACTTGATAAAACAAAACAAAACAGAACAAACCCAAAACCCCTATTCTCCAAACAATTGTGAGTAGGCTACAGCCACACATTAATAACTTCAAGTAGATTAGTAGAAGTGATGTGTGTTCTGGGTCAAACTGCATGCAAAAGAAAAAGTGATCTAAGTCCTCCAACATCTCAATATTTGGCACAGTATACTTACTCATTTATTGCATTATCCTTATACTTTAGCTCTCTACAATTATATTCCATAACACTAAAATCATTGGATCCTCCTTTATTATTCTTTCTTTCAATTTTGATGTTGAATTCAATTTCCTCTGCATTCAAAACATACTGAGAATAAGAGTACTTTCTCCTTAACACCAACTCTACCAAAAATTCTGACCTACATTATTCTAATTACCTCATAAACAGTGCCTGCTGTCCTTTCTTCCTCCACAATTCAGTTGCACCCCAACATTTCCAGGGATCCTTTAAAGATATAAAATCATAACATTTCTTTTTTAAAACCCCATCATAGCCTCCAAGGCTAAACACACTACCACAGCAGCAGTAAACAGCCATGCCAGTGCTTCCTAGGCTCCACATACACTCACTACCACTTTATTTCTCTGACCTTGTATCCTCCTCTTCTCCTTCCTTCATCCCTCAGCTCCAGCCTAACTGGTCTCTCTGGTGGTGCTTGGTCTGCCCCAGTGCCTTTGCACTTGCTGTTCTCTCTCTCTTGCTTGCATTTCCATAAAATACTCATCAGCCTAGCTCCCTCCTTCCTAGTGTTTTCTTGAAGGTCACCTTTCCACAAAGTCCTTGTGCTTTTCCCTGCTTATTTTTTCCTGTAAAAATTAATATTATCTACATACTACTTCTTAAAGTTTTTTTATTATTACTTTATTTTATATAGTACAAAATAGTATTAAAACCAAAAAATTACAAGTGATACAGACTTTCATTTAACATAGTAATATCAATTTCAGAGTATACGTTGTAATGTAGTATTGTCTTCCTACCAGTTATTCATATTACTAGGTATATGCATGAAAAATTGGAAGAAAAAAGAAAACGTGTATAAGAAGGGAAAAAGAAACAATTGAAAAAGGAGACAAAATAAATTTTCAGTTCCACCATTAAATACATATTCTGTTCACCACCACCAAGAACATTGCCTAACACATAGAAGGCACTCTCTTAGTACTTACTGAAAAAAATAAAATAAATAATTGGAATGTATAAACAGTTGCACAATGGAAATGTGGGTTATGAAATTCTCTTCCTTTAAGTCTGAGTCCATAGACTTATTATGTCTGTTCTTTGCCACTAAGTTCAACACCGTAACCAGAGTCTGATATCCTACACATGATCTGTTATTCTTTTTGTTCCAATTGATCTCTATTTGGCTAACTTCTAGGCAAAATTAGAAGCTCAATAACAGATGGTATATTCTTGCTTTTTTGAATCCCCCACCATTATGGACAGAGAACTACAAATGATTTATCATTCCTACCTGTGTTTTTTTTTTTTAATCCTTCCTACAGTCTTCTCTGTTTGACATGCTTTTTCATCATATATTTTACTCTTATCATGATTAGGTCTGTTTCAAATGCAATGGCATGCCAATAGCACCTTGGCTGCTGAAGGATTTTCTCTGAAGTGATCGAATATAACCTTTCACCACCCATCACACCAATCTTTCCCGAAGTAGAATCTGCTACACACTCAGACAGTAAAGGCTGTCACCATGAATATGTAAGAAAGAAGTGAAAGGGATTTCATTGGAAACTTCACCATTAGAGAAAGACAAAATATTTTGCAGCTCACAGAAACAAGAAAAATTTTTTATTAAATTGTGCTGGCTATAGGGCTTCTACTATGCCATGCATAACGACTGAAGCAGCTGTTTTCTGCTAGACTTTAGAAATGCAGATTTGAAGAATTCATTTTTGAGCAAATCAGAAACTTATCTTTTTATCTGGCTGTTTCTATCCTTAAATGTCACTCTGAGTTTAAAGCTCTTGAAAATTGTTTTATGTAGAGTCCTTAGAGATAAGTTTGTATATTGCAAATTTGGTTGGTATAGCATTGAGTTTAAAGAAAAGGACTAAGGCAGTAAGAAAGGCTATAGGGAATGAAAATTCATAAAGGAGACTCTACTGATATAAAAGGGGGCAGGCAAGAAAAAGCAAACTGCATTTTTGTGAAAGATAACAAAATATAGTAAATGCTTGAGGGAAAACCCTAAAATCATGTATGTGAGGCTCTTGTGCTACATAGGTAAGAATTTCTTCCTCGAACTGAAATAAATTGCCCAAGGTCACAAATGTTTCAGAGCAGCAGTAGCTTAAAGCAGCAAAGGTAACAACAATGTATTCTATCATGTTTCATAAGTCACGGGAATGAGTTTTTCTCATTTACTTTGCCACTTTCTTTAGAACATTTACGCCCAGCTACTTAAGTTGGAGGCCCATTCCAACCAGGTGGAAAGGTCACAGCTCTGGTGCCCAGTTTCCCTTACCCAAGTTTCTACTCATGCTTCCACCCTGAAAGCTCACCAGCTAGAGTCGTGTGGAATGGTTGGGTGACTGCCTGCATTAGCTCAAGCAACCCAGAAATCCCTGAAAACTAGCTGGGTGGCCTCACTTACCTTCCCATGCCATAGACGGTACTTGAGTACCTCAAGGCACCTAAGAGAAAACATAAAAGAGTCAGGTGACTGGAGACCCTACAAAGTCAAGCATGTACCCTTCAGACACTGAAAGAAATTCACTCTGGACCTACTGGCGTAGACTAGCCTCCATACAGCCATCAGGCCCCGACAGACACTCTACTGCGATACTGACTGAACACATTGTGCCTGGGCCCACTACAGCAGCTTCATCTGCACACATCCCTGGGAAAGTGACAGGCACCACACCTCTGCTACCATACTAGCCTCATCTAACCTGCATAGGCTGTCCATGTGGCCTACACCCACCCTCTGAGCCACCAGTAGAACTATGCCATGTTAATATTTTCCAGGACAATCCCATGACCCATGAAGTCTGAGCCTCTGAGACACCTGCAGAAATTGCCAGTGTTGAATGTAGTTGAAAAAGCTACCCAGACACTATACTGAAGGATCTACTAGAATCAAAGCCAACACAGTCTATCCAACTGGCACCCTAGAGCACATCACTGAAGAAAGACTTTTGCAATAAACACTATCTTATAAAATTGGTAGATACATCCCACTGATCTCATGCAGAAATATCAACATAGAAAAACAAGAAGCATAAAATGCAAGGTAGCATAAAATCTCAGTTGTACATAGTGATAGATCTCAAGGAAAAGAAAATCAAAAAGTTGCTTGACAAAATTTAAATAAATTTAAAATAATCAAAAGAAATATAAAAGAATATAAACAGAAAGTTCAGCAAAATCAGGAAAATAATTCATATGAATGAGAAAAAATAGCAAAGAGAAATTATAAAAAAGAATCAAATGGAAGAGTTAGAGCAACAAAGCTCAATAAATCAGGTTTTAAAATGCAATTTAAAGCTTAAAAAGCTGAGATTAAGCAGTAGAAAATTTCTGAGATTCAAAGCAAGTATTTTTAAATGACCCAGAAAACCCAAAATGTGTTATGTAACATAGTATATATACATACATATTTATATGATAGATATTTAAAAGAGTGAACAAACCTTGAGCCCATGATATTAAATGAAATAAATAAAACACAGAAGCTTAAATAACCCATCATTTCTATTAGATGAGAAACTGAAGTTATAACTTTTATTTTTGTTTTTTATTTATTTTTCGTTTTTTGAGACAGGGTCTCACTATGCAGTTCAGGCTGGCCTTAAGCTCACTTTGTAGCTCAGGCTGGTCTTGAACTCACAACAATCCTCCTGCCTCAGCCTCCCGAGTGCTGGGATTACAGGCATGTGCCACCACGCCCGGCTAAGTTATAACTTTAAAAAAATTTTTTTTAGAACAGGGTATCTAGGGTCTCACTGTGTAGATCGGACTCATGGTGATTCTCAGGCTTACAGCTTCCCAAGTATTGGGTGCTCGCACCAGCACATGCAATCTCAATCACCCATTTCAGTATGCCCCGGGGCCAGGCCAACACTGCAGGCCTGGGGTATTGAACTCCCTGCCCTTGCATCTGCCTAAGCAGGCTCTTTAATCCGCTAACCTATTTGGCAGGCCCTAGAATTAGTTAAGTACTGGCTACCACAAATTAGGTAGAGGGAACCATAGTTTTATTCTATTTCAATTTTAGGAGAAATTTTTCAAACAAGAAAAACTATTCTAAATGATAGCAGAAGGTAAATTCTCTTGGCTCAAATAAATATGGTTAAAAATTCCTAGTAATAAATTCAAGGATTTTTCAGAGGTGTAAATTTTATTATTTTTTCAGTACTGATATTATGTAAAGTTCTTATTTATTTTTATTGGTGTCTTTTATACTTTTTTTGATTGAAACCTGATTTTCTATGCTATTTTTGAACCATGATACTGCTAGAAGAAATAGTACAGAGAGATCTCATGCATAATTACTCAGTTTCTTCCAATGATACCATTTAACAAAATTAGAGTAACTAGGATATTCACTAAAATCCAAAACCCTTACTTAGATTTTCCAAGGTTTATTATATAAATCTTGTGCACATTTACATTACAATAAAATGGATTCTAAACAACTTAACCATGTTTAAGTTCTTGCACCACCAGGACAGTCCAGCTCTAAACAGCTCCAGCACCACATGCATCTGTTGTGTTTTAATCACCTGCTTCCCCTGCCCTCTCCATTCCTTCACTCAGAAGTCCCTTCTGAGGACTCATTTGTCTTTCATTTTTCTCATTTCAAACACATAGAAGGAATGATAATACCCTTTGGGAATTACTTTTGTCACACAGTATAATTCTTGAAATTCACCTATTTTCTTTCTTATATATACTTTTAAAATTTTATTTTATTTTTATTTTATTGAAGAACAAATAGGAATGAGACAGTTTCAAATCAAATTAGTAGGACAAATTCAACAATCAATACATTGAACATTATTTTCATAGTGGCTTTTGGTTGTACAAGGTGCATACATGATACTCTACAAACACTATTGGAGCAGATGCCTCTAATCAATGAGTTAAGAGAATGCAGCTGTATACCTATCTTTTTTTAAAAGCTGAATTATAGCACATCTTCAATAATGAATACTTTTTACATTGTTGTCTTCCTAGTGGTTATCCACAGTACAAGAAGCAGACTGGACACTCTGCCAAACACTATTAGTGCAAATCCCTCTTCCCATAGAACTACAGAAAAGTACTGTATATCTATTCTAATTGTACTGTTCATACAGACACAGAATGGTTCTTCCTTTGTGTCCCCTTTTTTTTTGTTTAGTCCTGTAGAAAGTAGAAGGTATTCTATTGTCATTCAATTATTAAGGTGCTTGAATTCAGCGGACCAATCCAACATGTGCAGCTGAAAAAAATGTATATTCAGCTGTGGTTGGGTGAAACATTCTGTATATTTCCACCAGGTCCATTTTTTCCAAGCTCTGGTTCAGTTCTGCTACTTTTTTGCTAATTTTTTGTCTGGTTTACCTGTCTTTTTTAGATAAGAGGGTGTTAAGGTCTCCTGTTAAGATTGTGGTCTTGGATATTAGATTTTTCATGTCCATTAAGATTTGTCTTATATACTTGGGTGCTCCTGTGTTTGATGCGTAGATATTTGTAAGTGTTACCTCATCCTCTTGAAGTTTGCCCCTAAGCAATATGTAATGGGGCTTCTTTGTTTTGTTTGATCATTCTTGGTTTAAAGTTAAGACTGTCTGAGAGCAGAATTACTACTCCTGCTTTTTTCTGAGGTGCTGTGCATGTAGCATTGTTTTCCATCCTTTGCCTTTAAGCCTATGAATGTCTTTTTGCGTGTGTTTCTTGTATACAGCATATTGTTGGATTTTTTGTCCTAATCCACTGTGCCATTCTGTTTCTCCTAATTGGTGAAGTGAGTCCATTTACACTGTTGGTTATAATTGAAATATGTTGATTTATGTTTGTATCCTGTTTAGTGGCTTCCTTCCATTCTTATTCGTGGAGTTCTGCTCATTGTGGTCTCTCTCTAGAACAACTTTCAGCAGCCTGTGTAGGGATGGCTTTGTCATCATGAAATTCTTTAGTTGTTCGTTGTCATAGAAGTATTTCACTTCTCCATGAAACTTGAGAGTTTGGCAGGGTATAGTAGTCTGGGCTGAAATTTGTTTTTGTACAGGACTTGAAGAACTCTGTTCCATGCTGTCCTTGCCATCATGGTATGTGTAGAGAAGTTGGCTGTAATTCTTATGGGATTTCCTCTGAATGTGATTTGCTTCTTTTCTCTAGCAGCTTTCAGTATATTATTCTTGTGTTGGATTTCTGGGATGTTGACTAGTATATGTCTTGGTGTGTTTTTAGTTGGGTGAAAGGTATTTGGTGTTCTGTATGCTTTGGGGACCTGAATGTTAGATTGTTTCCTCATATTTGGGAAGTTTTCTGCTATTACCTCTGCCCATACTCTTTTTATGTCATTTGTATCAACTCCTTCTTTCTCATTGGTGCCTAGTAATCTCATACTGTTCGTCTTGGCATCATCTTGCATGTGATGGATTATTTTTCCTGCATTCTCGTTGTTTTAAGAGATCCTTTCTCACCTTTTCACTAGCTGCACCAATGTCTTCAGGATCCGAAATTCTGTCTTTGCTTTCACTCAAATGGTTTTGTAGACTTTGATTGACATTTTAAGTTCTTCTATATCTCTTTGACTCCGCTTCATGCGATCTATTTCTTTCCTGTATTGTCCATTCCAGGCATCCATCATATTTCTGATAGGTTCTATTTTTTTTTTTATCGATGTCTTCTTTAGAGGTAGCTATCAATTCTTTTACTACAGAATTTTTTCAAAATTGAGTTTTCTCTATATATTTGCAGAATTGATTCTCTACTTCAGATGCTATGATTTCAAATAATTCTTTTTTTATTTCAGAAATTATTTCTGCTCTGAGTTTCTGTTTACCTTTCTGCTGTTATTTCTTTGCTTGAGACACTGTTTACGTTTTGGGCTGGAATAGTGTTCTCTGCACTTGTTCTTTGTGGGCATTGTGTTTCCCTTATGTGTTTCTGGATTTGATTCATTACTTTAGATGCTATGTATTCAAGAATTTCTTTTTTTGTTTCAGGCATTCATTCTGGTCTGATATCTTTCTGCTGTTTTTTCTTTGTGCCTCTATTAATTCATTCATTTCATCTGAGCTTGTGTCCTCTACTTGTGTTATTGGTGGGTTGGAGGCCTGAGAATGCATTTTTCTCCTTGTCTTTGTCATTTTGTACAGCACTAACCTCTGAACTTTGGTGTAGAGCTTTGGTGCAGTTACAACTTTAGCACATAATGAGATTCAGTCACCAGTCTACTAAATTTGAGATTATCCAATTATGCCTGGCTTGGATCTACCTGTTGTGTTCAACTCCTTTTTGCTTCAGCCCTGTGGTACAACTATGGCTCCCCTCTGATGTGCCCCTGGTACAGGGAGCACCATGGGGCTCCAAAGCTCTCCCACGCACTCTCTGCGCCATGTTGGGCTGGATCAGGGGCCAAAAGAGACTCGAAACTTCTCACTCACTTGGTGGGCTTGGGGTCAGGGGCTCCAGATGGCATGGGGTGCAAGTTCTCCCACACATTCACGGCCAAAGTCGGGTAAATCAGGGCCTGGAAGAGTCACAATAGTTCTCACTCACTGGGCAGGCTTGGGGGTGAGGTTCCGGGGATTTTTAAGGCAGGCCTGGCTGGGGTGGATCATGCTTGGAGGTCTTGGAAGCGGTGGCTCTGAATGGTGATGTGTGGGGAAGCCGAAATTTCTCCCACACACTCACTGGGCCAAACTCGGTGGATCAGGGGCTGTTCCAGTTACAATAGTTCTTGCTTGCTCAGCGGGCTTGGGGGCAGGGGCTCCAGGGCTATTTTTAAAATTTTATTTTAAAGAGAAACAAAAACAAATAACAAGAATAAAGACAAGAACAAATCAACATAAAACAATAAAATGGTACCAAATTTTAAAACAAGAATAGGGATTGATAATGGTTGTTATATTACCTATTGTTTATATTGATAGCTTATTTTATTGCTAAGTCCTATCCAAAGGAATGCATTCCATGCTATTTAACTCTTACATTTGTCAAGTCACTCAACCCTTGATGAAAATATGGCTGAACCAGGTTTTAGCTCTTGAAATTCCATGACTATTCACATAACATGTCTTGTGAACACATGTTTTCTTTTCTCTGGAAATTTCTCCAGTCATGAAACTTCTGGTTCTTATGCTAGTTGCATGTTTAGTTTACTTAGAAAACTGCCAAAATGTTTTCCAGAGTGTCTATACCACTTTATGCTTCCTTCTTTTTTTTTTTTTTTTTTTTTTTTTTTTTTTTTTTTTTTTTTTTTTTTTTTTTTTTTTTTTTTTTTTTTTTTTTTTTTTTTTTAGCAACATAGTTTTCTTCTGCACATGGAATTCTAATTGGGATAAATGAACCACAGTGTGGCAAGTATTTTAGAAACCTAGCTGAGGTGCAAAAAATAAAGTATGTTCTGCACTAATTTCAAGAAGAGAAAAATATGTTTAACTAAACCTCTCTCTGTAATAAGGTCTTAAAAGAGGCTGCATAATAACATAGAGTCCAGTACTTCTGGATTTTCTTTGTTAAAATTCCACATGAACCAGTGCTACCTAAAATTAAAGCCATGGTGATTAAGAAAGCAATATAAAGAATTAAAAATCTAATTGACTGCCAGTTGGACAACACATTCAATGCATGGATTTTTGTCTACTTCAACAGTTGCTTGGAGCTCACTTCTGCCACCTACAGTTGTTAGAAATTCCTTTGATATCCTTGTCTTTCCCAAACCTGCTTTGATATCCTGGAATGACTAGTGTGAAGAGGACAGGATGAGTAGCAAAGGGAATGCACAGAACAGAAGATCACACTTGCATTATGTCTTTTCAAAGGGCACTTTGTAAATAAAGATCAATTTTAATCATTTTCTCATCCTGGGACCAATATATGATAAATTATAATATTTCCAATTCCATCTACCATTTTCTTTTTGTGTGTCTACTCTGCATTAGGAGCAGAGATAGAGAAATAAAACTTACTATATGCATTCCTCAAGATAATCCTGCAAAAGAAGTATATTTTATCTCAATTTGGCAAATGAGGGACAGGTCATAAGCATTAACTACATGCTTCTATTAAACTAGTTCATAAACTTGATCCAAGAAACATTATCAATTTCCATGTTGCCACTACTTGAAAATACTCTCAACTCCTACCTTCACTCATTCTTAATGATGTCTTCCATCCATCATGGTTCATTATATACTATTTCATGGGGGATGGGGGTGGTAAAAGGAGAGTGGCTTAGGATATAAAAATATAGTAATGATAATTATAATGGTAATATTTTTATTATATCTCTATTTATTGAGCTTCTTCTGTGCTTCAGTTTACTTGCTGTGTATGGTAAAGCTCTTGAGGAGGACATACATTTCTATGCTGTAAAAACAGCCACATAAATGGGCAAGGAGCCTGCACTGGGGATGTATGTGGAATGATGTCCCATTGTGTCACAAACCTAGAGAGGCACCACTTTTGGATTTAAGTAATGATCTATCTGGTTACAAAATCATGCTCCGTGTGTCTGTCTTTTTGCCTTCCCATATGTTAGTGTAAACCACACACACACACACACACACACACACACACACTTATGTGTGTGTTCCCAAGTATCAGTGACATTAAAGACTCTTAGGATTTTGTATTTTTATTGTTTATGAAATATGGGGCTGTTAACAATATGTGTTTTACAAGCTTAGTTACAGTAAGAATTTGTTCCTTTTCACATTCATGATGAAAAATATTGGATTCTGAAGCCTTTAAAATGTGAATCTAGCAGTTTAAAATATTAACTTTTTTGTGGTTTAAGGTAAAAACTATATAGTCCAGTAGTAATCCTGAGAGCTTCCTTTTCTTTTTCTTATGGCTTTGGGATGTTGTTTTCAAAGTGAAAGGTGAAATAACAATAGATTCTGCAGAAATCCAAAAGATCATTAGTAGCTACTTTGAGAACTTGTACTTTAGTGAAACGGAAAATTCAGAAGAAATGGGTAGATTCCTAAATCAATGTTGATTATTAAAACTAGATCAAGAAGATACAAAAATATTGAATCAACCAATATCAGTTAATGAAACTGAAAAAGTAACTTAAATACCCCTACCATTTAAGAAAAGCTCAGATCCTGACAGATTCACTGCTAATTTCCATAAGAACTTTAGAGAAGATGTAATGCCATTATTCCTCAAACTATTTAATGAAATGGAAAAGGAAGCAGTCTTGTCAAAGTCATTCCTAGAAGCAAGCCTTACCTGGATACCAAAAGGCAAAAAGGGTCCAACCAGAAAAAATTATAGGCCATTACCTTTATTGATCATAGATGCAAAAATTCTCAATAAGATATTGGCAAACAGACTGTAGCAAATCTTAAATACATCACACAACATGGCCCAGAAGTATTCATTGAAGGCTGTAGGTATGATACAACATACACAACTCGATAAATATAATGTAACACATTAACAGAAGGAAAAATGAAAGTTTTATGATCTCAATAGACAGAAAAAACTTCAAAAACCCATCATCCATTCATAATAAAAACACTAAAGACAACTGCAACTCAGTCTTTAGCTCAATCTGATAAAAGCATCTACTATAAAGCAGCATCCAACATCATCTTAAATGGAGAAAAGCAGGAAGCATTCACTTTAAAAATGGGAAGAAAAGGCCTGCCAAATAGCTCAGCAGATTAAAACAGCTGCAAGCAGGTGAAGGGCTGGATTTTGTCCCTGGGCCTGCCATGCTGGCCCTACCCCCGGGCTGCTCTGAGGCATCAGTTGAGACTAGGCATGATGGTGTGTGCTTGTAATCCAAGCTCTTGGGAGGCTGTAAGCAGGTGGGTCACTATGAGTCTGATCTAGTAGTGATCCTGATATCTTGTAGACCTTTCCCTAAAACACACACACACTCTCACAGATGTGAGCAAGAATGCCCACTATCACCACTCCTGTTTACCATAGTTCTTGAAGCATTAGCCAGGGGAATTAGACAAGAAAAAGAAATAAATGTGGACAGGAAAGGAAGAAGTTAAAATATTATTTTTGCCTATGACATGATTCTGTAAATAGTAAGCTTCCAAAACTCCTACAGATCCCTAGAATTAACAACTAAATTTAGTAGTGTAATAGGATACAAAATTAACACTCCAAACTCAGAAGCCTTCCTGTACACAAATAACAAACTTTCTGAGAGAGAAACTGAGTAAGCAATGATTTTTGTAATAGCATTAAGAAAACTGAAATACTTTGGAATTAACCCACCCAAGGAAGTGAAAGGCCTCTACAGTGAAAACTATAGTACTACTAAAAAAGAAATTAAAGAAGATATCAGAAAACAGAAAGACATCATCTATTCTTAGATAGGCAGAACCAAAATATTAAGAAGGATTATCTTATCTTTACTAGATATAATTACATATGCTCATGCTGATATGGAAAGAAATTTCCTGGGTGATGGGTTGAGAAGAAGTCTAAGGTGGCATCAACATTTAATGAATAAGAGACCCATGGTTAAGTATGTTTATAACTTAATGAGCATTTCTGCTATCTCTCATTTGAGAAAATAATGGGCCTCAGAATTCTCAGGAAATTCTTGGGTTATCTCTTTTGAAGTAATTATACCCTCCCCCGTACTCACAGTGAATCAAAATTGTGTTTTCAGCAAAATCAGGGGAGATGACTTTCCATGTCTTTTCTAGTATCAACGTTTTTGAAGAATATCCATGACATCAAGTGACAGTTAATTTACATAAAATAAAGGTAGTGGTTAGAAAGTAATGACATGTAATTTTTTTTTTTTTTTTTTTTTTTTTTGGCGGAACTGGGGATTGAAAACAGGCCCTTGCATTTGCCAGGGAAGTGCTTATTCCATGGAGCCAGCTTCCTAGTCCCCTACGTGTGATATTTACTAAAAGTATTTTAACCTGGCCACTATCCATCCTTTATAAGAAGAAAACAATTTAGTTTGGTGAGAGATCGATTCCAAGCACCACCATAGCTTGCACCTACATCTTATCAACACCCTATAGGAACTTCTAGACTATGGAGCAAGTAATCAATAAATAGACATTCAATAAAAAATATTTCTAAATCATGTGGCAAGGAGAATAAGGAGGCTGAAAATGATGAAGTATTAAGATAAAATTCTTGGATTGAATTTATGTGGCATTCAGGAAATATAGAATGGCCACAGGCACTTTTCTGTTTTATTGCCACTTCTCAGAGGAGGCCTATGTAATTCATGTGGTGTATTCCTCCTCGTGACTCGGGCTGACATCTCAGATTCATGGTAATGGAAGTTTACAGTACTCCAGATCAACATATATTCTTTCCCCACTGTGTGTGTAGTCCCTGTCTCTGCTTACTGCTTCCTCCAAGAGCAGGGTTGATCCCAGCAGGCCAAATATACAGAGGCACCGCAAGAAACCTTGCTCCAGATAAACAGTGTCAGTAGTGCAACCATCCTGCTGTGTCCTGCCCCACGATTTGTGCTAGCTAAACCTTCTCATGGCCATTTTGATAGTGGCCTCTGGGACAATGCAGTGTGCTTAAAAGTAGAAATACAAAGACCATGACTTCACAAAATGAACTGTTTATTTTTATCAAAATAATCTTATACTAATAGCACAATTATTTTTATTGTTTAAAGGTAGTATCTGAATGCTCACCCTGCATACCACATAACCTCTCTGTGTACTGTACATTTGCACATACCATGACTGGTAATCTTTTCTAATACCTACTAGGTAGCTACTATTATTGTTTTTAACTTTTGTTTGGGGCAACGAGTCTTAGGGAACAGTAATAGTCAATAATAGCATAGGTAATAAGTGGTAGTGCCTAGTCTAAGTCAAAAGCTCTCTGATACTAGTGTTTGAACTGCTGCTGTCACCATATAGCATGGCTTCCTGCAGAGAAATGGCAGTTGACATCTTCCTGTTTACCTGGCTGATTTAACAATCGTTCCTAGTGGCTGGTTGCCTGGGGAGCTGTGTCAAGCCTGCAGAGCAAATGCTGGAAATTTAGTTTTATAACTTGAACAAAATCTCTATGTCAGGGAGAGTGCCAGAGAAATGATACTGGGTTATCTCTCTTCCTTTTTCCAATCCTTTATTCTGGTGTTAAACCTGCTTGGTTGTAAGTAATAAATGTTACTGGGTGAATAAATGTTCACCCAATATACCATTTTTGACATAAATAATGTAATGTCCAAACAATGCAAGAACTGCCTTAAATAAAACATGTGAATGCCTGGTCTTTCTGGTAATAATTTGGAGAATATCAATAATGTTGTCATTTTAACAACTGAACATGCTATCTGCCCTTTTCATCTTCCTGGTGATACGAAGGGAAGAAAAAGGTGCCCCTTCAGCACATCACCAGCACAGTCTTGAGCTGCCTTAGAACCTCTGAGCCTAATTTGAGAACGCAATAAATGAATATCCTCATCACTCTTTTAGAACCTTAAGGAGGGCTGCGTGCTTTAGTGAGTAAGTCTGTTGGCAGGCTCTTGAGCCACATCAGGTGAACCTGAATTTGCACAGAGAGACTTGTGGCCTTGTGCTTCCCTTCTCTCAGCTTCTATGTGTTTTTATAAGGTGGAGATAATTGCATTCATTTCAGAAAGTGATTGTGAAGACTGAATAAGATGATGAACAGGTGTCAATATACAATCTAAATTTCTGGGAACTATGAGCAGGAAAGAACTAGCTTATTTCATTTTTTCTACATATACTATCTTTCCTTCCTTCTTTCCAGTGACTTCCTTGAACCCCAGGGCTGTAGCTATGAAGCTGACAAAAATGCCTGCTGAGGGGCCAGGCCCCTTGTGCCCTTGTCTAGACCTGGGTCCTTCCGTGTTGAACTCTTCTTGCTTTCTTCACGTTTTCTGGAATTGTTCAAATGGTTTGAAATAATAAAATGTAGAAAGAAAAATATTTATGGCAACAAAAGATATTTTACCACTAACCTCCATCAACATGATCCCTTCACTTTGAACACACTTATCCCAGTGCTCCTGTCATTTTCTGAAGCAATTTTGGAGGCCCTCTTTAATGTCTTTAGAAGGTATATCAAAAACTATGGTTACTTCTGGTGTAGGGTCACAAATATGGTGTGTCCTTATCCAATTTATCCACTAGATCTGTTGCCATGAGACTTCTGACTCTTTACCTAGGTCAGAATGACCATGAGAAGAAAACATTTTGAATTTTTCAAGATATCAAGGCAGCTGCAACAGTGCAAGTAAAGACACTCGTGAGAGAGGATTTTCATAACTGCTTCAGATGGTGGGAAAAATGATGCAACAGATGCATTCCAAGTGAGATGTGGAGGCCAGGCATGGATGCCTGTAATCTCAGCACATGAGAGGCTGAGGCAGGAGGAGCACTGTGAATCTGAGGCCAGCCTGGGCTGCATACTGAGTTCAATGTCAGCCTGGACTACATAGCGAGACCCTGAATCAAAAAAAACATAAACAAAACAGCAAGAGGGTGATATTTGAGATAGATTAATCGCAATGTGTCTTTTATTGTAATAAGTTTTGAAAATTGAAACATTTTCTGTATTTTTCAATTACATCTCCTACCTTAGTGGTGAGAACAATTTCATTATCATAATCACTTTGTTCTGGTTTTCTGTCATAGGCGAGCCTGAAAGAAGATTGTGGGTGTAGTATCTGGGGTGATATTAGTAAAGAAATGAGAAAGAGAAACAAGAAATAATAATCATCAATACCTTTGTTATGAGCAAGTCATAATTATGAGCAGTCTGGCTCCATCTCTCCAACATGCCCCATGGAACAGTCCCTAGGCCATGCTCTCGTGATGAAATGACAGAGTACTGACTGTCGGCCTCACAACAGCTTGAGTTTCTTGACTGCTCCAAGACTTACAGCCCCTATTTAACTCTAAGAGTTTTATGGCTCTCTTTGCCTTCTCCTGAGAACTGTCACTCCACTTGCCAATCACCAATAAGTACCTGATATAGAGAACATGAGATGTCCATCCTTTACATCAACCATGGCCAGTTCCTCAGGACAATTCATGTTCTAGAGCCGTCCTCCACTCAGAGTCCAGGGTAAGGTTGGGTACTTGTGATCACATCCTAGTTTTGATCTTTGTTTCTCTACATTGTTTCATTCCTGTCTTTACAGATTGGGAGACTTCTCCATCACTAAATGTCTTCTCAGTGTCTTTAATGGGCTTGATGTAAGATAAGGCAATTATTCAACAGTGCTCATCTCCCATGGCTTGAGGGTTTTGGAGGCATTAACTAGCTGCTGACAGTAGCTGATTTATCTGGGTGCTCTTTGCTCTTCTTATGGAGTGATCTCAGCAGGAAGGCTTGAATTGGGCAAAGCTCCTTGATGTGTGGGACATATGCCAGGCTCAGTGTGCAAGCTGGTACCATTCTATCCCTGTCCTTTCTCTGTTGTTGATGTTGGCACTATCATCAGAAAACTACATACAATGAGATACTCTCAGCTTCTTGTTCTTCACATGCTCTCAAAGTTTAAAAGCAAGCTGCCCAATTCTTCCAGGAATTTTGTCACTGAGTTCTGTGTTGGGATGGGGAGAAGGTAGGTTGAGCAACCCTGAGATTTTTCTGTAGGCCTTTGGCAGTTTTCCAGATAGTGGGGACCAGCGTCCCTCTCTTACAAACAGCCTTCAACCCCTGCTTGAAAACATTCTTCTCATGGTGTATGGAACAGCCTTTGGGCCAGCGATCATCCTGACTCAGCCTCTCTTAACACTTTTATTTATATCAGCTAGAGGAAATGGCAGGGAGTAGGGCCAGAGAACTATGTCAGCAAGCTTGCTTTGTGAATAAAGGGTTACTTAAGGCCTTTTGTGACTTTAGTTGGTAGTTCCAGGAAATATTTCATTTAATATTCTTTTATATAAATAACTTACATTTATTAATTTAATTTTATAATTAAATTAATTAATTCTTGTGTGTGTGTGTGTGTATGTGTGTGTGTGTGTGTGTGTGTGTGTGTGTGTGTGTGTTACTGGGGATTGAACTCAGGACCCTGTGCTTGCCCAGCAAACACTTATTTTGCTGATCTATCTCTCTGGCCCTTATATATCTAAATTGATACTTAAACACTTTTTAAATGGTAATTGTTACTTTAATTATCATAGCAGCATCTGAAATTGTTCTAACAATATAACTCAGCATATGTAATGAAAAACTGAAGGCCTGAGAGTTGGGCTAGCTGGGCTACCTTGGCCTCAGGCCTGGCCATTTGGGAACATTTCATCTTTGTAGACTTGTCCATATTGACAAGTCTAGAAAGATGTGTTCACAGCCACTTGGACAACACAAGCTGATTTCCACATCTTCATATTGTTTATGTGTGAAACATATGGGAAAGCACAGGATAATGAAATTCCAGGTAGCATGGACAAAAGTCACCTGATTTTAAGAGAACTTACCCCAAACCACTTTCCCCTTTCCTTTAGGGATCCCATGCCAATCCCACAGCTGCTGTGGCTTGGGCCTGACTCATTTTTTTTGGCAAACAGATGCTTTGCTGAATGATGACAGAGTGATAAATATATGTAAATATTTCATATGGAAGTGAAGTCAATATGGACAAGCGCAAAAGACACAGTTCCAAAACTGGGAAACAAGGCTACGCATAGTCATAGCACAGAATGATGCAGGGTTTGGAGTGGATCAGAAGCTGAAACAAGCCTTAGGCTCTTACTTAAAAGCTTACCAGAAATTCTTAGCAGCACAGTTCATGAATAATTTGCCATTCTTCTCTGACTTTACAATATAGTGCGCTGTGAACTGGAGAGGTGTGGTAGAGAGGAAATATCCTTGGGTCCCAGTTAATGCTCCCTGACTCTGGCCTCACCTGTGCCCCTCAATGATCCTTGGTGGTTCAGGTGGCCTGTATGTGTATCTGCTCACTGGGTGGCTATAGGTCCCATCAGATTGCATATGTGACAGAATTCTGGAAAGCATAATAAGATGGATATAAGGGAATTTTAAGTGAAGGCTAATAAAAGGAAGAAAAATTCTAGAAGAAAGCAAGTAAAATATGGAGAAAATGGAGGCAGAAATTCTATTTTATCACACTGTCTAAAAGGGGCAAGTTGGTTAAATCAGAGAGCAGGGGAAGAGAAAGGAGTGGTGAAGAGGGGAGGGGAGGGGAAGGCAAAAGGAGAAAGGTAAGGGAAAGAGGAGAGTAGAGGAAAGGAAGGTAGGGAAGGGGAAAGGGAGGATGGGGATGGAGAGAAGGGGAGTGAAGAGGAGAGGAGAGACGATGTTAACACAAGAGAGCCAGGTGAGATTTATTAGAGGGCTTAAATGACACATTAACAACAGTTAGGGTGTCAGTGTTGGTCTTGTTGGGTCTGGAGAGCTATGCAAGCTGAGGTTCAAAAATAAATATTGTTGTTTGGGAATTCACTTGCCAAATGCCAAGACATTTGGGTTACCTCCATATGAATTCCTTCCAAATAGTCAATGGCCATTGGAAAAAGAGCCTTTAAACAAATAGTGACATGTTGCACTATGTCAGAAAATCAGAAATGGCCTATGTTATGGTTTGTGTCTGGACATACCTCTAAAGCCTCATGCAGTTCTGGGGTAGCTTCTAATATTTGTGATTAATTCATGATCCAGTGCTGGGATTAGGTGTGAGTGCTACATATGCCCTGGGGCAGATAGGCTGAGTGTTATATAAGGAAAGGAGAGAAAGACTTCCTTTCTGCTGCTGTTTTTCCTGTTCTGCTCTTGCTGTTTTCCACTGCTATGCACTGCTGCCCTCTGCCGAGTGACACCCTGCCTTGGAGTCAGCTGAGTGTGGACTGAAACCTCCACCAACTGTGAGCTAAATAAACCTTTTTTTTTTTTTTTTCTTAATTTTTGGAGTGAAGTATTTTTGTCCCAGCTATGAGAGAAAGGTAACTGAGATAGTCTATATTATTGATCATTGCAACTGTATAAAAGGCAAACAGAATGAAATGTCGACTCCTTATGCATGACACCAAATATTATCACTATTCTGGAGGGACCAATCCTGTAAATACTCTTGCATTTTGTTTAAAACAATTAAAAATAACTTCAAATGAGCACATTCTAGAATAACATAGAGAATTATAGTATAAGTATAATAGTTTCATGTAAATTTGAGAATAAAAGACATCCAGACTCTAATTAATATTTCCTTTCATTTTATCATTGGAACGTGTGCTGTCTCTCTCTTTCCCCTTCTTTCCTCACTGCGAGATTTTCACTTTCTGATCCACTTGATGGTAATTTATACCCATCATAATAATTTTAAATACTTCACAGTATATTTCCTTAGAATCAGGATATGTTTTTACATGACCAAGGTGCAGGTCTCAACTTCATGCATTTGTACTGAGCCAATTTTACCGTATTTCACATGTAGTAATTGACAAAGTTGTCTTACAGTTTTTCCTTCCTCCACTGCAGGAATTTCTCTAGGTAGTCACTTCTGTTTGTCTTCACAGCCTTTCTCTGTTTCTTTACAACATTGACAACTATAAAAGTACAGTCCTCTTTCACAGCATTTGTTTAAATGGAACACTTCATTTAGGCTGTGTCTTATGTTTCCTCATGATTAGAGTCAGGTTGTACTTTATTGGCCAGAACACTGCCTACGTGATGGCCTATCCTTTTTTAATGCTGCATCTCGATGCAAGACACACATCTGTTGCTAACTGGACACACAGTGTTAACTGTGTTCACTTGGTCAAGATGTTGTCTAACTTCTCCACTGTGTAGTTAACATTTTCTCTTACAAGATACAGTCTGTGGAGAATCAGGTTCATAGCATCCACATATCCTATTCCTTATGAAATTTCCCTTGGCATCCATTCATGAATCTTAGTTGATATAATCTTTATTATAAGGCTGTAAATCATAGATTTTTGTATTTAGCACTCCTTTCACACTTATTAGCCAGCGCATGACAACATGGCACCTCCTACAGCGAGCATCTACTGTCTCTGTCTTTGTTTCTGATTCTAGTCTGTCAGTCTGTCTTTCCCTCTTTACCTCATTAGTATGAGAAAATGAATTCCTTTTCTCCAAAGATGGATCTTTATAAAATATTGTAAATAAATATTTTGACGCTGAAATGGTCTCATATTTGACTGATGGAAGGGTCGATACTCTAGTTTCTGTTACCTTGGGCATGCTCCCATCAACTCATTGAGCACTAACTTAACAGTGTGACAAGATGTTCCAAGCTTATTTTTACACTATTCATCCAAGGCCTAGAATCAGTCATTTTTCCAAAGAGTCCTAGTTCTTTTCTGTGGGAATACCATTTGATACTGAGCTCTATGCACTGGATATTCTCGTTGCTATTGGGATGTACCACAGATGGGAGATATACACCTGTTTACAGGTACATATTTATGTGTACATACTTACATAATGCTTGTGTGCTTAAACATGTACACACATACATGTAAACGCATATGCACTTCTCTGAATCTATGAACTCACACCAATACCTGTAATTTCTAAATCATCATTATAAGATCCTTGTTTACTTTCATTTGTATTTGTGTGCACATTCTTTTTCTACTGAGAACTCTGGTGCCCAAACTTATTAGTATGCTTAGCCTTATAACACATCCAAGATGTTTTTCCAGATTTTCCTACATTACAAAAACCAAGTTTATTAGGAATAGTTCAGGGTTTATTAACATGATTTGCCTATTCCCATTGCGCTCAGCTTCAAACTACACTGCATGCTCAATTCTTGACTTCTTTCCTTTCCTTCTCCCTTCCTTTTCTTTCTTCCTGCCTTTTTCCTTCTCAGTTTTCTTGCTTTTGTTTTTCCTCTTTCTGTTTTCCTTCCATTCCACTTAAACTGACTATTACCTTTATTTGAAATGCAACTGAATTTAGTTTATTTTGCTTTTGGTTTTATTCCTTTTCCTTTGATTCTTGTTTATTTATTTACTAATATGTAGAACACTAATGGTTTCAGTGATTTAAAATTATAGATACCAATTCAGATATGTTATTCAGAATATTCAGAAATGTTACTTTCTTTCCTATCCCCTCAACTCTTTCCTAGCCTAGCCACAAGAATATAGGCACAAAAAGACACACCTGAAACACTCACTGTAATTTGGGTACACGTGGAGGAAGAAGGGGGCTCAGTATCAAATGGTATTCCCTCAGAAAAGAACAGGGACTCTCTGGAAAAATGGCTGATTCTAGGCCTTGAATGAATAGTGTAAAAACGAGCTTAGAACATCTAGTCACACTGTTAAGTTAGTGCTTAGTAAGTTGATGGGAGCATGCCCAAGGTTGCAGAAGCTAGAGTATCGACACTCCCATCAGTCAAATATGAGACCATTTCAGCATCAAAATATTTATTTACAATACCTTATAAAGCATTGAAGTTACAGGGGAGCTGATTGATCAGGTAGTGTGTAAAATTATGACCTGGCCCCAGAGTCAGTGACAGTATTATGCAATGAACTGAGGGAGTACAACTGATTGCACTCTTGAGTACTTAATATTAAAAATGTTTCCAAGGTCATTAAGACATACAGAAGCAATTCCCAGTGTACTTTTTGTAGAAAACCATTCTCATGAGAGGAGGCAAAATATATTGCTCTTTAAATAAATATGAATGATATTTTGTCTTTAGTTTTCCTCTGGACCTCTTTGTATCAAGAACCTAAGTTCTCATACTTCAGATAAAATTTTTGAAAGAAAACGTGCTGTAAACATCATTCAGAACTCGACTCCACAGCAAACAAATTTTTGGAAATCTGCTTCCATTTATTGACTCCATGAATGTTTTTGTAACACTTGGGATTTTGATGGGTGCTGTTTTCAGCGCTACAGACGGACATCCAGCAAAGTAAATGGGGTTCCTGTCTTGTGGAACATCTATTTATCAGGACTTGGAGGGAGGAAGGTGACAAATACCTTGGGGCGCATTATTGGAAAGATGAGTAAAGTGAGGCTGACCAACTAGCTCAGCGGATTAAAGCTCCTGCAAACAGGTGCAGGTACCTGGGGTTCGATCCCTGGCCTGCTGTGCTGGTCCCTGCCCCCAGGGCGCGCTGAGATGGCAATTGATTGAGCATGATGGGATGTGCCTGTATTCCCAGCACTGGGAATGCTGTAAACAGGAAAATCACTATGAGTCCAATCTAGTAGTGAGACCCTGAACACCCTGAAGACCCTTCCATACAATTCTGAAAGAAAGAGATGGAGAAATAAATGCTTCAGCTAACCAGTACAGTAAGCATTAAGTAAACACACACACACACACACACACACACACACACACACACACACACACGCACCTCAAGAAACATAATAAGGGGCTTGTACTTCATCAGCATAGATCTACATATAAGCCAAAAATTAAGGGGCATAGATTTAAAAATGAGGGGAAAATTCTTGAATTTTAAATTACATCCCCATGTTGATAAAATATTTATGAGCTTTATTTCAATTAATTAGAATAAACTATGTAACACTGCAGGAAACAAATTGAAAATTTAATAAAGTAAGTTCACTTCCAATTTCTTCTGAAGAAAGAAGCTAATTATATTTAGTTCTGTAATTATGACTTTAATTAAAATATAATGTGAAATATTCCATAAAATGAAAACACTCCTTTATAATAAAATGAGGCCTTTAAGACAATGTTCTCCTTAGATAAAACTTTATATTTAAAATGAAGCCTTTAGTGTAGCATTTTCCAAAAATTTCATCCTTTATGAATTTAACTCTTCTTATATAAAGAAATTAATGTTTGTTTACTGGTTTAAACTTATTTTCCTCTGGTTGTTGTGTGCTCAAACCACCAGGCAGTTGTGTTAGGCATCTCTCTCAAGAGTTGTTTAGAGCCGCGTTCCCATCACCTCCAAGTGTTCATTCAAAGCACATTCCTTTTGAGTTTGAACATGGCTTAAACTTGCAGCGACTCTAAACTTAAAAGCTCAGGTGCTGTTAGAAGTATGTTCACTCATCAGTCCCTCACCTGCCCTGCACCAAGATGCTGGGATGGCTCTAGGCAGACTTCCAGGTGCAAGAAAATTTAGAGCCTCACAAATGACATTAGGAAGGTGATGAAATGATCTTCTGGTGGTGTTTTTAATAATCATTTGCTCTCCAACATTTCTCATAGGAATAGCACTGACTAATAGCTTGCCTGGATGTTAAATTCTGAAGCCAGGTACGATGAACTGAGGGCTACAATGGATTGAATGCTCAGGTATTTAATGTTACATTTTTTCCAAAATGTGGAGCCATTTGGCATGATGAAAGTCACAGCCATCTCTAGAGGACTTTCACACTACTCTTTCATTTGAAAGCTTCTCTGCTTTTACCCAAATCACAGAGGTTTATGGAAAGGAAATGCCAAGCTTGAAAAGCTCATATATTTTCTACTCAACATCTCTTTATATTTTAGCAGTCAAGGAAAAGTTCACTTGCTTTTCATCTGAATAAATTCAAATGACTAAACATATTCATGGAATACATACTGTATATTATTATTCTTGCTGCGCAAAAACATCTCCCTGATTATTTGTTTAAAATCAGATTTCTGCACTACCCCTGGCCCATCCTGAATATTCAGATCCAATATTCCTGGTGTGAATTGCAGGGAATTTTTCTGCAGTTAACTTTAAAAACATTGTACTGGTTGTTTAAAACATTGTACTTTCGAGTTGATATACTACTTAATTCAAATAATAGTACCACTGTAGCTGCTAATGTTTCTAAATGAAAGAGAAGTCATAATCTTTTGCTTCCACTAGAGAAAGGATTGGACTTTAGTCTGTCAGACGTGGAGGTGGTGGAATAGGTAGGGGAAGAGAATTCTCTGCTCTTTCTGTGAGCAAATAAAGATTCTATCCTCTATTAATTAGGTCCCAGACTCCATTAGTGGGAGTTTTCTGAGGTGCTCTGTGGTGCAAGGAATCGATGCAGTCAGCATGGGTTTGGGATTGCTGCTTTATCTTAAGGCTCTTGACTCTTGGGAGTCATTCCTTGAACACCAATTGCGACCTTGCATTTCAGATTTCCTAATCTTTGCAAAGGGATTGGTGGCTTTGGGCAGGGACTTCTTGGCTTAATTTTCATCTCCTTCACTGTCTAGTTTAGGGCCTGCATGTAAGGATATACTAGTATTTGTGTATGTTTAATTATGATTGATAAAAATATTATGAAAAGTAAATTTGGTGCATTCTATTAAGTCCAACCATAGCAGAAATATAGTTATGAAAAGTCCCACATGTCTTTTGATGCTCCAGTTCACCTTCTTGGAATAAAGAAAGCAAACAACGTGGTACACATATTTTCATAACTTTTGCTGTTAGGTAGAGTTTTTTTTTTTAATACTAAGCACACGAGGTGTAATATTGTTCATCTTTTTATGTTTTGGAAGGGCCTACACTCCTGTTCAGCACCTGGCTGCTGTTAGAGAACAAACTCTAATGTGTCCCAAGGGAGACTTACTCTCTGGCTCTCACAGCTCCTGTACAGGAAGAGTCCAACACAGTGGCTTGGGCAGGGTAAGCATTGTGTGCCCCAGAGGACATTCAGCAATACACAGAGGCATTTTTGCTGTTATGCTTTTTTTTTTTTTTTTTCTGGTACTGGGGATTGACCTTGCGCTTGCCATGCAAGTGCCTATTCTACTGAGCTAATTCACCAGCCCTGTTATTATGCTTATCAATGGACTCCTCTAGCATTTAGTAAATACAGAGCTTCAGAGCATCTTACCATGCACAGCACAGCCCAGCACAGCCACTGCACCTGAGTCACATCCCAGGTCCTGGAAATAATTATACAGCCTGAAATGTTAAATGTTAAATGAAACTGTAGCACAGAGAAGTACTGAGGACTCCATCCTTGAAAGAAATGTTTGTTCACACTCCTGTGGGATATTCTGCCAGGAAAGAATGTACACCTGTATTTCTTTCATAAGTCTGGGCCTTTTCAGTTTATAGCGCTCATATTTAATCCCCATTTGATGCTCATAAACTCTGTGACTCAGCCTTGGTTTGCAAAGTGAAATTTCTTAATAGCATCCACTTCTCAGGGCTGCTATTGGATTAACTCTGGGAAAGTATACTGTGCCCAGCTTCTGGATAATACTCAGCATATGTAAGCGATTACATCATTTGCAATTAGGATTTCCCTGTATTGACAGAGCTACTCTGAAAATTCTAAGTATAAAATTTAAGTTAGGGAAATGGTAGTTCATACAGTTCTTGGAAGTATATGTCTTTAAAGTCATTTTGAAGCATCACAGCCTGAATGATTGAATTGGTGGGTTCTGGACATTCACTTTCAGCTGCTGTGGCTCTCAGGAACTTCAGGGAGCCTCTCTGCCCTGAAGAGCTGGCCTTGCCATGGGAAAGGAGTCTCCAGAAGGCCCCTCATACTTCCGCATCTGCCCCTCAGTCTAACTCAGAAGAGTGGCCCAAAGTACGGCCAAACTCTTTATGGAGGGGTCCCTTCACAGTAATGATCAGCTTATGCTGCTTCCCAAATTAAGTTCTTGCATGTGTACTGGTAGACTGCAGCCTGGACTCAGCCCCAGAAAGGAATTCTTTGTTTCTTTCTTTTTTTTTTTT
>PVKA01023217.1:0-35957 GCA_004027165.1 Ctenomys sociabilis | reverse complement strand
ATTCAGGTAACAGAAGCACACAGAACTCCAAATAACATCAACCCAATTAAAACCACTCCCAGACATATAATAATCAAGATCCCAGAAATTCAGTACAGGAACTATAAAGTATACTAAAAGCAGCTAAAGAAAAGAAACAGATCACATTTAAAGGAAAACCCATCAGAATAACAGCAAACCATCCAGTCAAGAAGAGCATAGAGCAAAGTACTTCAAGTTTTTCAAGAAAACAAATTTCAACCCAGAGTGATATACCCTGCAAAACTCTCTTTCAAGTATAATGGAGAAGTAAAATACTTCCATGACAAAGAACAACTAAAGAATTTCGTGATGACAAAGCCAAGCCTACACAGACTACTAAATGATGTTCTAGAGAAAGAGCATAATGATCACAACCCCATGAATGAGAATGGAAAGAACCCACCAAATAGGGTAAACAAACACAGGAGAATAAAAAGTATACAATAGTCTCTCAGTTATTCTTTTATGAACAGCTGCAAAATATTTCCATCAGCACACTCTACAAATGGACTTCTCTTGCACCCCATGGGTCAAGATTCCATATGGGAATACAGGGTGTATTTCAAGGAAATAGCTGTAGCTCAGTCCCACAAGTGACACCTGGCCACCAGTAAGGGTCATGGTCATTATCCATGTCCACAACACACTAGAACTTTGTGAGATATCCTATCCCCAAAGTGTCAGAAGTGATGGTCTTTTATTTGTCACTCCAGTATTTATCTTATGTTTTATTCTTAGTATTTCTTTACTGTCATGAAAACTTTTTCTTAGTTCAATTGTTTTGTAACATTTAATTTTAAATTAATTAGTATTCAATTTTCTGAATATTGCTTGATCTTAATTTTTGTTTTAATATTTACATTATATCTTTGAATTACAATTTATCTAAAAGACATTGTATGATATCTTCTCCTGGTTTTTGAAACTTTAAAAAGCATATTTCCATTTTCTGTTGACTTTATATTACTTCTTCCCTGTCCTTTATACACACATACACACACATATGAAAAAAATACTTGTATAACCTGACATAAGATTTGTACTGTTTCATAGAAATCTTCAATAACCTGTTAAATAAGGGTTCATCTAATATTTTATATAGTCCTGCATAACTATCACTTTGAGAGCTCTTTATTGTTCACCCAGGAGCATACTACAACTTCTCTTGCCTTTTGAATTGTGCTCTTTGTTATTTCCTATGTGCTTCATCTGGAGGTACTAAAATATTTCAAGTTTGTATAACTAGAAAATATTTTCCTTTTAGTTTTCAAAGGTATGTTTACTAAGTATAAAATTCAAAGAGGATAGTTTTTTTTTTTTTCTTTCAGTCCTTTAACTAGTCTAGTTTCTTACACACTTGGTCCTTTTTTTCTTTCTGATGCGGAATAAGCTATTTAATTTTGTTCTTCCATAGCTAATGTTTTTATGTATATCCTTTAGCCATTTTTTTCTTTATAATAAGTTTTGGACAATTCCATTTTTGTGTATCTTCGTATGATTTTATTTAAATTTCTTGTGCAAAAAGTTCATTTTTCTTGGAAATTATAAGTTGAATTAAATTCAGAAATTTTAAATCTTTAAACATTTATTGCCTACTCCTTTCTACTTTGAGAATTCTAATTATACAAATATAGAAAGAAAGGAGCAGTTAATGCTTACAATTTTTGTTTTTACTCTGATTTTTTTCCTCTCTTGAATTTCTTATAACTTCTTATTTTTTTAAAACAAAACATACATTTATATCTGGTAATCTGAAAAACTAATTTGCACACAGCATCACATAATACAGCAACCATTGTTGGATTCCTATTACTTTGTTGAGTGAAATCTTGTATCATGTATAATGCTGTTTTCTTCTATCACTATTTTTGTATTCTTTAAAAATAATAAGTACAAACAAAAACAAAAAAAGAGGGGCCGGCGGTATAGCTCAGCAGACTAAAAGCTTGCATAGGTCAACACAGGGACCAGGGTTCAATCCCTGATTCCCTATGCCGCCTCGGCCCCATATACCGGTGCGGTGCGCCGCCCGGCCCCGCCTGCAACCTGGGCATAGTGACGCGCACCTGTGGAACCACAGCAAAAGCGGAAGGCAAAAAAAAAAAAAAAGAAAGAAAGAAAGAAACCTCCGCAGCCTGGTCTTTACAGGCCGGCTTTCTATCAGCCTTCTGGCCTCCTGAGCTCTGACCAGAACCTCCCAAACAGAACAGCCAACGCTATCCCAGTGCCCCACAAGTAGGTGACCTCTCCAAACCCTTCCTATCTCTTCCCAAAAGCTTGCGATCCACATGGTCAGGTTTAGCCACGCAACGACCCCACTCCTCTGGTACCAAATTCTGTCTCAGTCTCTCTTCTCTCATTGCTGGGAAAAATACCAACACCCAAAATGAAGGAAGGATTGGCTTACTTAGCTCACAGTTACTGGGGCTTCAGTCCATATTCAGCTGGCTCCAAGGCAGAGCAGCACAAGGCAGAGGGCAGCCGTTCATGGTGGAGGCAAAGAACAGAGAGCAGAAAGGAGGAGTGGCAGCAACAAAGGGCAACAGAGAGCAGGCCTGTCTCCCTGAAGCTGCATTCAGGCTGTCCACCCAGGCTGGGTGCAGCACTCACACCCATAACTCCAGCAGCACTGAGACCCATAACCCCAGTGATCATGAGTCAGTCTCAGGCTCTAGAAGTCCCTGGCCCATGACTGCATGAGGCTTTGGGGAAACAACTAGATACAAACCATAACAGAAACAAATTAAAAATAAAATAATGAGTGGGAAAAAATAAATAGGTAGTGTCACTCACAGTGGTACATAAACTCCAGAAAGTTATGGACTTATATTCTTGCACTTCTGAAACCTATCCAAAATCTACACAAAGGGGTACAGTAAAGTAACACACAGGAAGTCAAGAAAACAGAGACACAGGTACTAGAAACATACAAAGCAAGTAGAAAATAAATGATAAAAATGGCATATTTAAGCAGTACCATAGCCAGTGCCTGAAAGGTAAATTGTCAAATTATACCAATCAACATACAGAAACCGACAGCAGACTGGAATGTGGCCATGCAGATGCCACTGCTCGCCTCAAACTAAACGCCTTGCGTAGACTAAAAGTAAATGATGGAAAAAGACCTGTCCCGCACACGAGAGCATGCAAGCAGCAGCCGCTGTACTAATGTCAACTAAATTTACAGAAAAGGAACTTACAGGGACCCAGAGGATCACTAGGCAATGGCTGCTGGATCAACCCCTCAGAAGGACCAACAGCCCTAAATGCATGCGCACCAACGACAAGAAGGTGAAACACATGCACGGAGAAAACCTCAGAATTGAAAGGAAAAGTAAACGAACACCCCGCAGTAGCTAGCTGAGCTTTGCGTTAGAAAATCACTGAAGCTACAGAAGAGCTAACCACACCCAGCAGGACTTAATCCACACACACAGGGACAACATAACTCAAGAGTGGGAGGAAGTTTTCTTCAAGTTGTCATGGGAAACTTTCTAACACAGACCATATTCTGAGTCAAAATAACCTTCAACAAATATAAAAGATTTGAAATCATTACAGAGTGCATTCGAAATTGAAAATCAAGTACTTACATCAGATTTTTTAAAGTTCCATTTTGCATTTTGCCGTCATTATACTACCAATAATCTTAAAATGATATAAACAGGTTTGCCATCTGTACAAAAATAAGTATTGCATAATTTAAGAAGATGCAAAGCAAAATTATAATCAGAGGGCTAGCCAGACATTTAAGTGAATTGAAGCTCCTGCTTAGGCAGAAGCAGGGAGTGGGTGTGAGCCCCAGTGTACTGTGCCAGCCCTGCACCCAGGGCTCACTGAGACGGCAACTGAGGCTAGCCATGGTGCTGTGCAGCTGTAACCCCAGCTCTTGGAAGGCTGAAAACAGGAGGATCACTGAATCCAATCAATGTGACCCCGTAGACCCTGTACTAAATACATTTTTAAAAAATTAGAATCAGGGCACATGTTCCGATTCTGGGTCACTTAATTATTTTGTGTAACTTTTCGGTGTCATAATGGAGTCACTTGTATCAACATTAACAGCAAAGTCCAGAAACTGCAAAGGAAAGGTTCTTACGGATGACTGATTGCCTGATGTGAACTACCACGAGGGACTGTCAAACCCCAACTGCACAAAAGTCCACTACAACATGACACAAGATGTACTTCTCCAAGGGTATCTGCCTAGAAACTCAACCTGGGAGTGGCATCACCCTTGTTATTAATCACCATGACCAGAGACTGTTAATTCCACCCTCTTGTGTCATCCTCCACCTCTGGGCTTCGTAGTCCTCACCTGGAGCTCTTTGAGCCCAGCCACCATTTCCTACATCACACGCCTTCCACCATAATGCCCTCCCATTCTCAAACAAACGTTCTTGTTCTCTGGAGGTGCAGTTGTTCGGGTTAACATCATTGCTGCGACTAATGCCACCTTTCACCTGTATCTAATTCTCTTTGCAAATTCATCATTGAGCACATGGAGAAATCATTAATGGAGGAATGAGAATCAATATATGTCTAAGTGATTATTAAGTTGATTTCAAATTCCACATTCTATTCAGTGGAGAAACCCTCAGGGTTGGAGAAAACTCAGGAAAGCCTCTTAAAGGAGCACTAACACAGCCTCGCGGTACGTGGCTCCATCAGATCCTTTCTCTGCCTCCCTGTCACTTAGTTCTGAGCTTTCAGCCCTGGGAGGGCAGCAAATTCCTGTATGTCAATGTCATACAAGGAGAAGCAGCCCTGTCCTCGCCCATGCTGTGGAGATGGCCTACTGCCTCTGCACCATTTATGCAGAGGCTTTCCATGCCAGTCTAGCCAAGAGATGAAAGAGGAAGACTCAGGCTAGAAAGCAGGAAGTGGGGGGGAAGCCAGGGACCCCAGGACATAAGCCTCCTGCCAGAGGTTCCCAGGCTCAGGGCCAGGGCCATGGCTTGTGCCTAGTTGTCCCTTGAAAGCCTCCTGCAGTCATGGAGCCAGCGTCTAGAGTTTCTGATCGATCCATGGTCCGATGCTGGCTTGTGGGTGTGAGTGCTGCTCCGCACTGGGGCAGGCAGCCTGCGTACAGCATCGGGGGAGACCCTTGCTTTGTGCCCCTCTTTCTGCTCTTGCTGTTTTGCTGGCTTCAGCCACCACTGACTGTTGTCCCCTGCCATGTGCCACCCTGCCTTGGGGCTAGCTGAGTGTGGGCTGAAACTTCCACAAACTCTGAGCTAAATAAACCTTTCCTTCCTTAATTCTGGGTGTTGGGTATTTTGTGCCAGCAATAGAGAACAGTAACCAAGACATCCAGGAAAGCTGGTGCCAACGAGAGGCATCATCTGGGGTTGCAGCCTCCCCTGAATGGGCACAGGACTTGGATGGAAGCCCTGAAGAGCAGACGCAGCTGCTCAATGCACCTGTGCTGCCCCAGAGCCAAGGGAGGCCCTGTGAGGCTGGGGACACGGGCTCTCACGAGCTCTACCCCAGGGACAGAGCTGCCTGGAGCTGTCCCACCAGGCTCCTGAAGAAAGCACCAAAAGCTCCACTCATCTCTTCCAGGAATGTCACACTGGCACATTTTGGAGTCATGAAAGAAAAAATGGGTTGTTTTCTTGCTTTATAACAAAGAGGGACTTGTGAGGAGGGTTAAAGTACAAGAAATGCTTTCCTTGTATGCAGCTTTCACTATTTCATAACTTTCAGAACATCAAAATGTATTAATGATTTGATTTACTCGACAAGTTATCAAGCTTAGAGCATTACATTTCAATGGAATTTATTCCAACCACAACATCAATTGACTATATTTTGGGATGATTTTCTTTTCCCCAAGTTGAAGTACAAATAAAAGATTTTAAGAAATCTAATAGCTAGGTGTTTTTCATTAATTTAGAAAAAAAATTATGAATAGACGATGACATCAAGATTGTAGCACACTTCCTGCACCCGGAAGTTTCTGGGGCACACTCTGCGCAGGGGCACTGGGGACACGGGTGCTCCCTCCTGACTCTTGCTTCCAACCCTGGGAATGTCATACAAGGAGAAGCAGCTCTGTCCTCGCCCATGCTTAACACAATGCATCCAAGAATGTTTAAACTCTCAGCTTTCACTTCATCTGGCACCATGTGAGCCTTGTTTCCATCCGAGACCAGGACCGCGGACATTGAGTTTGGGCGTCGAGCAACAGCCCCTTCTTCACCTGAGGACGGGGTGGGGAGACCTGTGGGGGTACGGAGCACCTGTGGACCTCCATCTGTTCCTGAGGTGCTAAGCTATGGGCTGCATTTCTCCACAGCATCTTGGAAGAAGACCCGGTCTGGAAGTAAAGCCAACTAACACCTGGGTGTTAGGAGGCAGGGAAAGGCAGACGCCATGGGCTTGACAGCACCCTCTGGACCCCGGATGTGCTTGAGCCTGGAGTTGAGCCCCACCCACTGGAAAGCCACTAGAGCTCCTTCTACTTATTACCAGGTGAGCCTACCTGATGTCATTTTAAAGAGCAGGTTTAATTTAGATGACATTGTAAGGATGTTACCAGCACCTTCTGCCACCTTGTATCTGGGCTGTTGTCCTTGTTTCTTTCTGAAGGCTGCAGATCTGTCTCTGTGGCCTTTTGCACATGCTGACACCTGTACCTGAGACTACAACTTGGACAGGACAATGACCAGGTGTGCATGCCAGCAGCACACCCAGTGCCCCAAGCTCTTTCAGGCTTAACCAGACCAGGTGACACTAACACCTCCACAAGCCCACCCTGGGGGCAGACATCAGGGACAGAGGCAGGAGAAAGAGGGTCCAGGCCCTGTGCATGCTCCCTTCCATCCAAGCATGATCTGTAGGCCATAATGGGCAAGGCACACAGAGGGGACAGAGGGTCTACTCCCACCACCCCAGTAGTAGTAGATGGCAGTGCCGATTGCAGGCAGCAGAGCACTCAGGGGCCCGGACAGTCATCATAGGGACCCTCAGCTTAGGCATCATCCATGGCAGGACCCCTTGGAGCACTGAAGGGGCTGTACTCACAGTAGGACCACCGGCAGAGGGACCTTCATTGACAGTAGGGGAGGGAGGGGATGGGTGTTTCCTGAGAGAAGCCCAGGCAGGGAGTGTTCTGGCCCCTGCACCCCCCGCAGCTACTTTCCCCTGCATTGTGCTAAAAGCTACGGAGATCAGCTCTAGGCAGAGTTTATAAAAAGCCTCTGTCTTGGTGTGGCCAGTAAGGACAGGCTGCAAAGCAGAACTTTGCATAGACCTCAGCCACCAATAACCCTCCATTGCCCACTGTTGGTTCAGAGGACACACGGCTATTATTGTGTACCCTCAACCCAAGTGGGAACCAAGGCACCCCTGACTTTCACCAGCCCCTGCTGCCCTGGGAGCTGCAACTCCAGGGCTCACAGGCTTCCTTGCACATTTCCTACTCAGCTCACACCTCAGAAAATGCAGACTGCGAGACTGAAGTGAAGATTCAAGCAATGTCCAGTTCCAAGCCACTGTCGAGAAGGAACTCGCTGTTACTGATAAAGAAGTCCCAATGGCCAGGGATCCCTGAGTAGCATGCATGCTCTGCTTCTGCTTCCTTCATGGCCTCCCGCTCCCCACCGGCCAGGCACAGTCATTGAGAAGGGGCAGAGAGTGGACCACTGCATCCTCAGGGTGCTTCAGGGCTGCGCAAGTCTCGGAGGCTAACTTTCAACAGGGGAAAGACCTTGCGTTGCCCTGGCCCACTCTCTCACAATTGAGAATTAATTTTTAATATCTGCAGAGCATTTCTTACATGCAAGAATGTCTTCTCATTCTAAAAAAACTTGTAAATGAATATTTCATGTGACAGGACTTGCAAACCACTCTTTTGTTTCCTATTAGAATAACATAGGGTGTAGGAATTCTTCTATAGGCAAGCAATTGGCCTCAGCACTTAATGAGGGGATTTCAGAAAGGTAGAATATCATTAGTTTGCTAGCTATTTAACAAGAAAAACTTAACGTGATGCATCCAAGAATGTTTAAACTCTTAGCTTTCACTTCATCCAGCACCATGTGGCTGGGGTTCGAATTTCCTTCAGATACTAGACCTCAGTGGAGACAGGTGGCCCCTGTCAGCACAGCACCGAGGGTCCCCAGCTCATGGGGTTCTGTGTGAACTCTCCATGATTCCTTCAGGGACTCCCTGGACTGAACCCCAGGAGACAGCGCAGGCTCTGGTTGCAGATTCAAGTGGAAGCAGCAAGTAGTCCTTCAACAGTAGGCATTGGTGTGCATGTGTGTGCATTGTGTGTGCATGCATTGTGCACATGTGTGCACGTGTGTGGGTGCTGTGCATGTGCATATACACTCACATGTGTGTGTTGCATTGTGTGTACATGCATATGTGTTCATACATGTGCATGTCTCTGTGTGCATGCATGTGTGCTCATATGTGTGTGTGTGTGTATATGCATGCTAAGGACTGAATTTAGGACTTCACACTGGGCTACAACTTCAGACTTTTTTTAAATTCTGAGACAAGTTCAGGCTGAGTTGCTCAGGCTGGGTTCCAACTTGGAACCCGCCTGCCTCAGACTCCCAGAGTGGGGATGGCTTCCAGCCACCAGGTGTGGGCTTTCACGGAGGGCATGGGAAGACAAAGACAGGGGCAGTGCTGCCTCCAGGGCCGCTCTGGGATGTGAGGGCTCAGAAGCTCAGCCAGGACACTTCTGATGGGCACCAGGAGAAGAGGAGCGGGCAGCTGGGGCGGGGCTGTTTCCCACTCAGGAACAAATGGGTCTGTGGAGATCATACAGAAGAACAGAAAGAAGGGAGCAGCTGTGGCAGCTCCCCTGACCCCAGGGGAAGATGACCCGGCCCAGCAGACCCTGAGGGTGGTCAAGTCAGGCTGAGCCCAAGACACATTGCCACCCCATCACCAGGGGCCCCCTTCACTACCCATCTCCTGCCCCTCATTCCTGGGGATATAGGATGGGCACAAGCAGGTCTCCACCCCTCATCCCCACCCCATGTGACCCTTGCCACCTACACCCTACAGGCTGAGGGACAGGAGATCACCCTGACTGACCTGTGACCACCACAGCAGAGTGTGCCGAGTGACCTCCAGAGATGTCCCCTCAGACTTGGGTGACAGAGCTAACTGGACACAGTGGCAGTCACATAGCTGCTTCTCTCTAGAAAGCCAAAGCAGGAAAGGAAAAGCGAGATCTTCAGGCAGCCCCACTGCTATGGCTGGCCTGGGCCTTCAGGTCAGGCTCAGAGACAGAATCCCTGGGCAACAGGGCCAGGAGGCGGGGCTGCGCAGTGGGTTCAGGTCCTAAGCATACTGCCCTCACACGTGGGCTCCTGCCATTCTTAGGAGCGGGTTTATCACGGAAGCCAGCCAGGTCCTTGCCCTCACCCCAGTTCTTCCATGTGTTTTGCTGTCTGCATGGGGGGACTGCGTAGGGAAGCTCTCACTAGCCCCTGGGCATCACAGCCTCCAGTGCAATTTGGGCCTGATCTCTTGGGCTATGGTACCACTTTCCTCAGCCATGAAGGTTTATAGCAAATACAAGCAAAGGCAGCCAAGGGAAGCCAGAGGGGGCCTGGGCCCGGGAGGGCAGTCAGGAGTGATGGGAGAGGGGCATCCATGGAGTTTAGAGAACAGGACAGGTGTTTGGAAGAAAAAAAGGTTAGCTTTGAACTCAAGTGACTAAAGGGACAAGAAAGAAAAAGAGAAGGTCGAAGTGAGTCCTGAAAATAAATCAAGAATGAGAAAGCCGACCTACCCTCCTCTGCCAGAAGAGGGGCCATGGGCAGAAAGCCCTGGAACACAAGCACAGGGCACTAGATGGGCAGGGAGAGTGAGGTCACACTACAGAGGTGGGGCGTGATTCTCCCAGAAGGGAAATATCACACCTGCCAGCAGAGCGAACTGGACCTCCACGCCCTGCCCCCGCCCTGCCCCACCTGCCTCCCAGCAGGAACTCAGCATGCAGCCAAGGCAAGCAAGGCAATAGACTAGGACAAGGCATCCTGCAGGTCCCAGGAGGCCCAGGGACATCCAGAGATACATGAAGATTTACGCCACACCTTCAAGCACTCCACCCATGAGGCACAGCTTGGCTAAGAACTCAGACCGTGGCTTAGACCCTCCCTGTCCAGTGTCCCTTGCTTTTCTCCATCCCTGTGACAGGACCTCGCTTCTCTGCCCAAGGGCCTTGTTGCCCTCTGTCTACACACCATGTTGCCTTCGCACGAGCCTGGTGGTCTCCGCTGGTGTCTTCCCTTCCCTATAATATGGATTACAAGGAAAAGCCTTCTCTGTAAACTATCCTGCAGCACACTAAAGGCTGAGACCGAAAAATAAAGCTGATACGCGCATACATTTGAAAATGCAAACCCCACCTTGACCTTAGAAATTCAAAAGCAAAACTAATGGATAAGTAAAAGGGAGAAAGAGAAAGCTGACTAAACCAAAAGACAAAGTTTTCTCAGAAATGAGGAACAAGAGTCTGAGCACAGTGGCACACGCTGTAATCCCAGCGCTGGGGAGGCTGAGAACAGGGGGGTCCCAGGAGTCCAAGCTGCAGCATGAGACCCTGTGCCAATACATAAATGGGAAAAAAAAAAAAGAAACGAGTAATGAATTTGCAAGATAGCTAATGGGCAACAGACATAAATAAAAACACAATGAGTCACTGCATAAAGGAAGCAAAACAAGCAAGAGAATAAAGCTGAGTAAATCAGTGCTTAAGGGAGTCGGGGACAGCAGCAGAGATTGAAGAAAGCAACACAGGGGCAGTGTGCACTCACCAGAACCCCTGCTAAAGACAGGAGAATACCAGAAAGGAGCTCAACATTCTCCAGCAACATGCTGTAGTCAAATTATCAGAACTTAAGGAAGAAGCAAAATCATGAGAGCCCCCTGGCAGTAACAGAATCAGACTGTCATCAGGCCTTTCAAAATCAGCACATAGGGCTGGCCAAATAGCTCAGTGGATTAAAGCACCTGCAAGCAGGTGCAACAGTCGGGGGTTCAATCCCCAGGCCTGCTGTACTGGCCCTGCCCCTGGAGTGCACTGAGATGGCAATAGAGATTGGATGTGGTGGTGGGGTCTGTAATCTCAGCTGTTGGGAGGCTGTAAATACGCGGATCACTATGAGCCCAATCTAGTAGTGAGACCTTGAACACCCTGTAGATCCTTTCCAAAAAAATAAAATAAAATAAATCAGCATATAAAACTAGACAGAGAAGCAGCAACAGGAGGAAGGGTTGAAGCAAGGTCCAGCTGTGCAGTTCGTGTGGCCGTGAGCACACTGGGCAGCACAGTTGGCTCAGACTCACAGTGGCCCTCCTGCCCCAGCCCCGGGTGCTAGGAGCACAGGTGTGCGCCACCACCCCTGGCCAAGAGCAGCATTCTTAAAAAAATGTAAACAGATAAAAGAAAATGTTAACCTAGTATTCAAAGCCAGCCAAGCTATTTTCCAAATGTAAAAGCTATCGAGAAATAATTTTCAACACATAAGAACTTATTAAATTCCCATAAATCATGTAGAGCTAGAAATGATTTTCTAGAGTGAATATTTTATGGTCTATGGACCACACAGTCTCTAATAATCAACTTAAAAGGCAGAGTCAGAAATAATGAATTAGCTCATATGTCTGCATCCCATTTAAACTTTACTTGCAAAAGAAGCATTGGATCAAATCCTAAAATTATCAAAAAGAACAAAGACCACGTATTGTGGAGAAATGAGTACCCCAAGCATGGTTGAGCACACAGAACTAAATATTATCTCTCAGTTAAGACTAAAATCATTGGTCACATCAACAAACATGAAAAACCTTGATCTCTAGTAAAAGGAGGTGGTTGGAGAGCACCTGCCTGCCTTGCACAAGGCCCTGGACTGCACTCACCGCACCACAAAAGTGTAAAACAACAGACATTCTGATTTGGCACACAATTAAGATTCAACTCTAAGCTTCACGTCAGCAATGTGCTACAGATGAGGTAACCTGAAAAGACTGTGGAAGAAGAAAGTGACAGAAGCGCACGACACAGAGAAACGAAAAGGCACACATGCAGGCCGCGTCTGGAGTAAAGGTGGCGGATGGGCATCTTAAACGATGACGTCACAATTTACAGCGGCCCCATCATACTAACACGATGTGTGAACAGCTGTCTCCGTGAACAAAGGTAAAGGGCTGCAAACCCTAAAACCCAGTAACAGAAAAATGTGAACTCTGCACCCGGTATGAGACCGCCACATGGACACACACAAAGGAGATTCTGAAAACTTCAGCAACATGATCAGCAGAATAGATGTCGTGACCTGACGCTGTGCTTCACACCCTGAAGACAGGGGATGCACACTCTTCTCTGGTGGTGCTCTCTCCACACCTGCAGGGGGGTTGGTATGTTCGTTAGGCTACGAGGGAAGCATCACTAACTTCCACCCAGCAAAAATATTGTTTTAAACAAAAATCAAAATCCCGTAGTCCCGGGCCAGCCAAATAGCTCAGCAGATTAAAGCTCCTACTTAGGCAGACGTGGGGGCCAGGGGTTTGATCCCCCACATGCTGGGCCAGCCCCACCCCCTGGGCGCACTGAGACTGAGATTGAGACTGGGTGTGGTGGCGCACACCTGTAATCCCAGCACTTGGGGGGGGGGCTGTAAACAGGAGGATCACTACGAGTCCGATCTGTGTAGTGAGACCCTGTAGATCCAGAACTAAATATATTTAAAAAAAAAGAAAAACTAGAAAGCCTCAAACATGTAGTACTGGCCTGTGAATAAGTCACAGAACAGAAAACAGAGTCCAGAAACAGACCCAAGCACAGAGACAGTAAGTTCTTTTATGCTAAAATCACTGGAGTAAAAACATCATCATTAGGTCCTAAAAAATTAGGTAACCATTTAGAAAAATAAAGTTGGATGTGTATTTCACACCATATGCCAAACAAAATCTTCAAGTGTTAGAGACTTTAACATAAAAATAATACCATCTGAGTAATGAGGGACTTCATTCTGAGCTTTGACATACATGAAATGTTTTCTAAATGCAACTGTGAGTTCAGGTACATAATTACTAATTCTATGTATCTATCTATCTATTTATTTGGTACAGGGTCTCACTATGCAGCTCAGGCCCATAGTGCTCCTCCTGTCTCAGCCTCCTCAGAACTGAGATTACAGGCATGCACCACCACACCTGGTTTTGGTGGCCAGCACAGCACACCCGGGGTTCCAGGGCCAGCATGGCATGAGGTGCTGGGGGTCGAACCTGGATCCTTACATTTGCCAGGCAGGCACTTAGACCACACAGCTATGTCCCCAGCCTCAAAATTAGTAAATCTGATACAAAATTTTATCAACTTTCATGATCAAAAGCAGATAATCACACACCATGTAAAAATAATACACAGTCTAGAAGAAAAATTATTTTCTTATGCAGGATGTTCCACAGCCAAAGAGCTAATAATTCTAATAAAGAACCCTTTAAAACTATAGAATAAAACCTCAAAATAGGAAACAGGAAGTTGACATGAAGCCAGAATTAACTAAAAAAAGTATATATATATATATATATATATATATATATATATATATATATATATATATATATATTAGATATTACTATATATTATATATTTATACTAATATATATTATATAATATATTATATATTAATAATATATATAGGTCATATATAAAAGTGACCCTCAAACATAAAAAAGTTCCAACCCACTCATCATTAACAAGTTGCAAATTAAAATAGCCCTAAGATACTATTTCTCACAAAATGACAAAGTGAAAAAGTGTGACATCACATTCCATTGGGAAGATCATAGGAAAATGAACACGGCCATAAATCCCCCTGAGAGTTTATAAGCCAGAGTGATGGCATGATTCATAGCATGTAGACCAGTGGAATGGAACAGAAACACAGAAAGAACCCTCCAACGCCCTCTGCCTCTTGACCGAGGGCTGAAAATACACACTGGAGAAAAAAGAAGAAGAGAGAGAGCCCCTTCGACAACCGTGCTGGAGGCTTCGGTCCATACTCAGCTGGCTCCAGGCCAGAGTGGCGCATGGAAGAGAGCAGCCTTTCATGGCAGGGGCACAGAGTAAATGAGAAGAGCAGCGGCAGCAGAGGCTACAGAGAGGAGGTCTGGCTCTCTGTCTCTCTTTTGAATTACATTCAGGCTCTCTGCCCCAGGCTGGGGGAAGTACAGATATCCACAATCCCAGCAGTACTAAGGCCCATAATCCCAGCCTTGGATCACCCATAATCCCAGTGGATCATGAAAGTCCTCATAAGGCTTTGAGGGGACAACCAGACACAAACCATGATGCTCTGCTCCCACCAGGAGCCTGCACACTGGTTTCTGCATCCAAATTGCCTCATTCAGCTAATAACCAAGCCAACCTCTCTTCAGAATTTTCTTTAATTATCTAAAAGCAGAAACGTTGCTGGGCTGGTCTTGGTGACATTAATTTCAGGCACAAATGAAATGTATATCCTTTTCCTGGGGAAACTATATTCCTATAATTGACACAAGTTTTTTTTTTTTAATCAATATTACTAAATTTTACAAAATTATACTCGGGGCTACTACAGTGAAGAAAAGCAGTGCTCCACGTGTCTGCTGCTGCCCACAGGCAGGACACAGGAGACACACGGCCCACCGCAGCGCTCACACGCAGGCGCCGCCCCACCGGCATCCCGAGGATCCTGCGGCGAATAATGGATATAATGAGAGGAAACTGAGACAGAACCAGCCTTTCTCAATATCAGGGAAACGAAATCAATCTGCCCACTTCGGCTGGTCTAATTGCTTAGGTTAGGACGGAGAAAAGAAAAGAACATTAAGAAGCAATTGGAAGAAATTGAATGAGCTATAAAGAAGATGTCTGTGCACAGAAGAAAAAAAACAAGAACTCGGAAGTCTAAAGTGATCTGGACACAAATACGATCCATCTCTTCCCAAAGAGCCATTCCTACCCGACGTCCACCATCCCAGCAGGAGATGGTGGGCGGGTGGGGCAGAGAGGAAGACAGGCCTGGGCCCAGGGCCTACACTGGCTCCTGGCGTGGACAGTAAGGGTGCTGCCAACCTGGGAACGCATGGCGCTATCAGAGAGATATGAAAGCACAGCGTGCATTGGGGAGGGTTACCCAGATAATGTCTATAAACACCCACAGCCAGGAAGAAAAGTGCTAGAAACATTATTGTGACTTGAAACGGTCCATTTGAGACATTCCAATTTTAAAGACTGAGCTGATTGGCTCTGCTCTGCTGCGGAGCACTTTTTTTTATGTTAGAATAGGATAAATAAACTTTGAAATACCCCTCAAGGAAAACACAGCTGCTGAAGTAGTCCATGTTGCTTTGGAATTATTACTAGCATTTGGAAACCATCAAACATTGACCTTGGAAGGAAAAACAAAGAAACAAATAAGAAGAACATGAAAAACCTGACTTGGACGCAGCCACTTGAGGGGTTGCAACCCTGCTTTCACAGCAAAATAACTGTAATTGGTTTTTAAAGAAAAGAGAGGGAGAGAGAAAACATTATCTTAAAAAGTAAAGGCCCCTGGACAACAGTGCTCCTGGGAGGTCTGGCCAGCAGCGTCGATGCTGTACGCCTGACTCAGAGAGCTCAGCCAGGAAATCGGGTCCTTCCGCCTTTCCAGCTGCCCCTCGAAGGGTGTGGGTTTTTCCCAGGGAATTTCATCCTGAGAAGAGTGGCTCAGTGTAGGGTGCAGAGAAGCAAGCAGGAGTGGGGACTGCTCCTCCCACCACGAACCTGCTTGATGAAACAGAGAGAGCAAAAGGCTTTGACAGGCGGTCCACTAAGGAAGACATGCCAAACAAGCCAATGAGCACACCACCAATCCTGTGGTGTCATCCAGGAAATGAAAATTAAGACAGCGGTGAGAGTCCCTTCTACCCTGCTAGTGAGAACACGGGGGGCAGGGCAGCGAGAAGAATTATCATTCATTGCTGGTGGGGATGCCACAAGAGGGTACAAAAGGCTGCGAAGTGTTGTGGTCACTTTGGAAGACACTTTGTAGCACTTCCTATGAAATTAAACACGCCCTCACTATGTGGTCCATTAATCACGTTCCTTCATATTTAACTCAAAGGAGTTGAAACTTATGTCTGCGCCAAAAGTTGCTCATGGGTGTGTGTAGTAGCTTTAATTGTCAAACATTTGAAGCAAGCAAAATGCCTTTCAGTAGATAAGTAGATGAATGAGCTGGGGTGTACCCGGCAGTAGAATATCACTGACTACCACAAAGAAAGGCGCTACCAACTATAAGAAGATGTAGAAGAGGCTTACATACTTACTTCTACATAAAAGAAATCAACCTGCAAGGAGTATGTGCTGTATAATATCAACCAGAGCATTTTAGAAAGTCCAAAAGTATGGCTCTCATAAACAGATCAGTGGTTGCAATGGCTGGGAAGAGGGAGGGGTAAGCAGGCAGAACTCACAGCATTTGAGTAAGACTAACCTGGACAGCAAGGCTAACCTGTTTGACGCTGTGGTGGACGCACGCCATCACACATTGGAAAACTCCATTAGACATTTTTCTCAGAGTGTGTAGCACTGAGAGTGAACTCCAGGGCAGGCTGTGCGCTTTCAGGGACGAGACACCAGGTGGGTTCACCCATTTGATGAAATGCACACTCTGGTGCGCAGTACAGGCTATAGGAGAGGGTGCACATGTGCACAGGCCAGGGTACATGGGGCAGCTCTGCACCTGCCTTCTGCTGTGAGCTCCTGAGTATCTAAAATAATTAAGTCTTAAAAAGAAAAACTGATCAGCTGGGAAATTACTGGAGCCTAAAAGCTAAGCGTGATAGTAACAGAGCCAAATGCCTTAAAGAGAATGCAGGGAAGGACACAATCAAAGAAAAATTTCTAAAACAATAGAAAAAAATGTTCATGTAAATACTACCTTCTCAGTATTTACATCAAATATAAATTGAATTAATATAACCACTGAAAGGCAGATATCAGCTGAATGGTTAGTTATAAATTTGGCTGAACTCTATACTCTCTACTACAAATTAGTGCGGTCATGTTAGAATCAAAGGCCCAGATAGGTTGAAAGTGAAAGTACAAGGAAGCTTAACTATGCAAAAACAAAATAAAAACATAAAAGCCTCTGAAGTGACTGTGCTAATAGCAAACAAAATTATTGTTTGTAGGAAAACTACATAGTTCAACTCCAATGTAGCTGGAGGTTGCAGCTCCTCACTGTCAACGGACAACACAAATGGAGAATCAGCGACACACAGGAGACAAATGTATTAACAAGAGCAGCATCAGAACTTGCATATTGTTTCAGCAAACAAGAAGACACATGTACACTGCACAAACAAGCAAACAGACTAGGTAATGGAGCCCATTAAAAAAAGTCTCAGTAAAATTGAAAGAACTGAAATTATGCAAAATATGCCCTGCGGGCACACAGAAGCAAGTCACAAATGAGAAATAGAAACAAATGTAGACAATACCCAGATACCTAAAACTTTAAATAATCATGAATAAAAAAAGAAATCATATAGAAAATTAGGAAGCATTTTCAACTGAATGAACATGAAGTCACAATACACAGCAGTGTGAAGACACAGTGCCTACATGGCGTGCTCTGGGGTAGCTGCTGCTGTTAGCGAGTCCTTGTGTGGGAGTAAGGGGCAAGTTCAAATAGAAAGTGTGTGTGTGTACAAGATAGTCAGGATAGACGTGCAGCTACTTTCGCTTAGTTCAAAGAGAAAAAAGGTTTGTCCTAATATTGTCTAGACAAGTGATCATGTCTGCATCTCATCCTCTGAATAACTACTACAAAGACAACAATATGAAACATGTTAATTATTACAAATGTCCTAGTAACCTATTTTGAAACTGTTTCATTGCTGTTTTATATCTTTTTCTCATTAAAATGGATAAAAAAATTAAAAAAGAATAGAATATACAGGTTGAAAATACAAGTGTGCAGAAAGCTGTGCTGCACAAAACGTGAACAACTTTTTAACAACTGTGCTGCATGTGGATCCATGGTGGCCAACTGTAATGGAGAAAGTGCCTGCTGCTCACACTGCCATGACACCCGGGAGCACTCATGTTCCTTTTTATGTATTTGGTACAAGGTCTCACCACGCAGCTCGGACTGGCAGTGATTCTCCTGTGTTCGCCTCCCCAGCGCTGGGATTATGGGCACCACACCCGGTCTCAGTTGCCAGCTCAGTGCACCCTGCGGGCTGGACCAGCACAGCATGTGGGACCAGGGATCAGACCCTGCTTCCTGCACTTGCCGAGGCAGGTGCTTAGCCTGCTGAGCTACCTTGCTGGCTCCCCAGGAGTACTCAGAGTGTCACGTGAAATGAAGCAACGTTACCGAGGTAACATTATGCTGCAAACTACTGAAGCAAGTCATTTACCTGCAGACCCAACTCTAAGCAAATTCTACTTTTTCTTGACAAATGACAATTGGACATTTTAATGGGGAACAGTATGATCACTGGGTACACATGTGCAATGTGTAATGTGCAAATCAAGATAATCAGTACTTCCACTCTTCAAAATCTGCTTCACAGAAAATGAAGTTAGAACAAATTTAGCAAGAAAAATGCAGTGGACAGATAAATAGCTTTATCAGAGATACTTAGGTGGCTGAAGTAAAAGTTGGTGAACATAATATAGTCCAGCCACAACCTCCATTATTTTCTACTTAGTAAATGTACAGAGAGACTTATGCATTTAGGCTTTCTTCATTCACCAAATAAAATACGAAATGCAAAAGCCAGATGAAAGATGACTGTAAAAGTAAAAGTAAAATCTTACCTCCATCAAAACAAAGAGTGACGCAAAGAAGAGGAGGGTGGCCCACTCCACTCTGTGCAGAACTATCTCAAAATCATGGACATCCGCTAGGACAAGCAGCCAGATGGCACCCAGAATCGCAGTCCACCCTGGAACACAAGGGAGAGGGCACAGAGGTACAGTGTGTGAACATGCTAATTAATTTTCATTCTCTGATTTATTCTTTAATGAACAGAACTCCTGGAAGCTGCACGTCTTTCAAACATACAGCTTTGGGGCTGGGGAGATGGCTCAGTGGAATAAGCACTTCGCTGGCAAGCGCAAGGGTCTGAGTTCAATCCCTGATTCCGCAAAAAAAAAAAAAAAAAAAAAAAAAATACAGCTTCTATTTTGACTGACACATACACTCATAAGACCAACACCCTAGTCAAGACCATGAACATACTCGCCACCCCAGAAGCTCATGTGTGCTGGGCTCTGGGTGTCTGCAGTCCTTGTCATCCCCACATCCCCAGGAAAGCACCCATTTCTTTGCTCTCATTATAGACTAGTTTAGATTTTCTATAGGCCCTATAAGAATAGATCCTCAATTAACCACATAGCATGGACATTTTATTGATCTGGCTGTTTATCAATGAACACATCATCCAGGCAGAAAAATCATAATCAGCATAATTAAGATGGCCCAGTGTTGGTGTGTGATTCAAGAGCTCACTATTCTCCACTGTTCAGTAGTACACCATTTCGTGGCTCTACCACAGTGTCCACACTGTCTGGCCACAGGTGGCCTGTGGGTTATGCTGCTCTTTCACTGTTACAGGTGGACATGCTGTGAGCTGCCATTGGTAACTGCTTGTAAGCAGCAGTGGGATGGCTGCATCACAGGACTGGCTAATAGTAGGAAGCATTCATGCCTGAAGAAGCCACAACACCTTGTATAATACCAAAACATTATGAAAACAGTTTGCAATGTATTAATTTATCGAATCTGTATTATTAAGGTGTCTTGAAACTGTCTGATTGACATTTGTAGTTCAATAAAATAAAATAAAATAAAAAATATCACTCAAAAAAAAAAAAAAGAAGCCACAAAGTTGCACTACAAAATCATTTCATAGTCCCACCAGCAGAGCCCGAGAACCCCAGCCCTTGCACATTTCACCAGGACTGGGACATTCCGTGCCTGAGTGTCTCCATGTGAGCCGGCACTCGCTGCTGCTTTAAGTCACGTTTCCCTAGCGACTCCTCATGCTGAGCACCTTCTTCTGTAGTTATCTCGCTAATCAATCTTTTCATGACTCTTTTAGTGGAGCGAGTGAAACCAGGAATAAAGAACAGAAAATGGAAAAATATCAGGGAAAAGCAATACCAAAAGCTGGTTTTTGCGGCTGGGGAGATGGCTCAGTGGAATAAGCACTTCCCTGGCAAGCACAAGGGCCTGAGTTCAATACCCAGTTCTGAAAAAAAAAAAAAAAAAAAAAGCTGGTTTTTGAGAAAAGTGGTAAAACTGATAAATTTTTGACCAACCTGACTAGTACATAAAGTAAGAAGACAAAATTGCCAATATCGAGAATAAGATCAATGACATAACTATAGATTGCTCTGGATTTAAAGAAACACAAAGGCCAGTGAGATAGCTGAGCAGACTAAGCTTCTGCTTCGGCGAGTACAGTGACCAGGGCTCCTTCCCCAGCACCAGGCCCCGCCTCCAGCCGCCTACTCTGGGCGCGGCGGTGCACCCTGCAGTCCCAGCTCTGGGGAAGATGAAAACTCACCAGGAGTCTGAGCTGTGTAGCGTGACCCTGTACCAAATACATTAAAAATAATAATAAAAGTAAAAATTATTTTAAAAATAAGTACATGGTCTCTCTCTGACATCACAAGGGATGGTGGTGCCTAACACAATGCCTGTTTGGTAAGCCAAAGTTTTCATAGGTCAAAAGTAGGCAACTCACTGAAGCCTCATAAAGCCAAAGTTGTTTAAAAAAAGAAAGATGACATTGTGTTTTGGAAGAGTGCTGTCACTTGGGGCTGGGGCAGATCACAAGGCCTCATGTGGTCAACAGAGATGCTGGACCTCTTTCTAGAGACAGAAATCGGGTCTCCAAAGCAAGGGGACAGCCTGGCTGGATTTTTTTCTAAGGTGTTCACTTCATCGGCCTGACTCATCTTTAAATTCTGCCAAGCACATCCCGCAGTTCAGAAGACAGGAAGCCTGAACGCCTGATTCCTCGGTGGTTCCCCAAGACATCATCACTGCTTGCTTTCCTTTTTTTTTTTTAACTCTTGGCCAAAAACAGCTGCATGTGTGCCCCTTCCCGGGTTGTGCTTTCCAGAAAGGCTTCACTTTGCTTGCTCTGCCAGGTGGCAAGAGGAGCCTCTCTCGCAGTCAGAACACAGGCTGTCTCCCACAGCCCAGGCAATTTCAGTCAGCACAGAGAAATGATGCTCCCAAGACTCTGGGCGGCTTTATTTGCTCTCAGCTCCCCTGAATTTTCTCCCACTTAAAGCACTTGGCACAGCTCTTACTGGTCCACATTCTGAGCAGACACTCTTTCCACAGAGCTCCGTCGTGTCAGGAAAGTCCCCGCATCACCTCCAGCATGCTGAAGGCGCCCCTTGCCTGACCCCCAAAGCCCTCCCTTAACTTTAACCTCACGGCCTGCAGAGCTGGCCGCACCCATCAGCTATCTCAGGTGCTTGGAATGCCTCGTCCCCTCACGGAGGAACCGAGTGGCACCCGTGTGACCCCCAGGTCACCGCCAGCATCCTTCCCGCCTGTTCTCACTCAGCACTGGCTTCTCAGTGTCAGGGCCAAGTGGTGAAGTTGTGTGATAATTGTGAGTGTGCTCAATGGAAAGCCACTGCTGGGGACACCGCCATTTCCAGCTTTCACCTTCCGTTACAGTTCTGACAGTGTGCCACTGAGATGACTTTTCTAAAATTTAAAAGATTGCTTCAGTGCCAACAAATAAGGATGAAAAGCCACACTTGCTGGATTCACCTTTATCCTGTGAAGCTGCTATCAAACCCCCTCCTTGAATGAACATTTGCCGCTTGCCCGTTTTGCCCCCCTCTGACTCAGATGAACACAGGCTGTGGCTTCCGCCCTCACCAACCAGCATCCCTGGTGCCCACCCTTCATCCCTTGGCAGCTTCCTTCCCACTCTACAGTTTGCTGGGGCAAAACCAGGATTTGATCCCCACTTTGTAGAATTTTTCTCCATGCCAGTGTACTCAGACTGGACTGAATATTTTCACCAGTCATGAATAAATCTGCTTTATTTATCCAGGATGTCTCCCAAACAATGTGGTTTATTTAATCTACTGAGAAATGTAACGGTTTTGTGATTTAGAATCTTAGTCTTTTATAAAGAACACAATAAAGGACCGGCCAAGTAGCTCAGGGATTAAAAGGCCTGCAAGCAGGTGCAGGGCCTGGATTCCATCCCCCAGGCCTGCTCACAGGGCTGCGCAATGAGATGGTATCTGTGCTCCAAAGGCCTGCGTAGACTGCAACCCATGGCCTGCACTTCCCTTCCCACTCTCACTCCTCATACCACAGATTCACCTCTTCTGAGTACTTCATGAAAGGGATCATGCAGCATGCCACTGTCCTCTTGCCCACGTGCCTTGGAGCATCCATCATTTCCATTACAGTGGCAGTGACACATTCATTTTTACGTCCATGTAATATTCCACTATGTGACTGCCCCACAATGCATTTGTCCATTATAAGATTGACAGGTATGATTGTTCATCAACCTGACTGGATTAGGAGACAACCGCAGGTGAGGAAAGCACACTTCTGGGTGTGAACCATGAACCAAAACAAATCTCCTCTCCTTGAGCTGCAGGTGCCAGGTGCTTGGTGTGGTGACAAAAGCTCACCAACACAACAGATTTGAGTGTTTTCAGAGTTGGGCTGCTCGACTTAGGTCTGCTGTCAGTGCTGCAAACATGTCTTTGATGTGATAGAACAAAGAACAGCCTTCCCAAGCTGAGGATAAGCATTGTCCTAAACTTTAATAGATGTTGCTAAATTATTTCATAAGCCATGAGACACATCTGTAGCCTTCTCAAAGCCTAAGTTTCATGCAGAAGGGCTCCAACTTTGGGTTCGACTTTGGTTGGTTCCCTGTGGCCCTAGCAGAGCGGGTGCATCTATCTCTGAGGTCCCACGGAGCAGCCTGGACGTGGGAAGCTGGCAGAACAGCCCTGCATGTGCTAGCACACCGGCCTGACACATAAGCTGTGCTGATGGTTGATAGCAAGCAGCAAATGACCCCGACCTCGGGGCCGTTCTCACGCTGTGCACTGGGCCTCGGGTGCTGTGCTATGCGTGCGAGGCAAGGCGGGCCGTCCCAGCTCCTCTTCAGTAAAATTAGAAAATGCCATCATTTTGCTCAGTAGCCATTCAATCCCATCTCCAAAAATGAAAGAGAGAAGACCAAGGGTGGCAGGCAAAGAGGACGACACAGACATTCAAATGTTCCACTAGGAGGAGCCTAATAAACTTCTCAAGTCACTCAAAAGTGATTGTCCCTGGAGGCTGGCAAAATGTTGGCAAATACTAGGATCTCTAACAGAGTGGGGAGGACAAGGGAAGAACAGACAGGAGGAGAAGGGAGGGGAGAGGAGGACGGAGTGGTTGTCTTTATCTGAGTAGCACCCAGTATCCAAGTCGTACCCCTAATGCCAGCTCACACATTTTGTCAGGAAACACTCCAGCAGGACAAAGAATGAGGAAGAGCTCCCTGCGCACCCTTCTACTCATGAAGTCCCCTGGGCTAGGGCCTCTGGCCTTGGGGACAGAGCACTGCCCGGGAGGTCCGCCCCAAGGCCTGCACAGTCCTGTGGGGAGGACAGCACACACTTCTCTAGTCCACTGTGTGGCTCTGCTAGCAGCAGACAGCGGTGCCTCTCAGGGCCTCTGCCACACATTCCCACGCTCTGCTGAGGCCCAGTGCACCAGCTAGGGACCAACACAAGGTCAGAGCCCTTCTGTGCCGTAAGCCTTTAAAGCTGTTGCAAGTTAGCCAAATTCTGGGAGGCTTCCCGCTCGTGACTTGCAGAGATGACATGGACTTGAACTTCACAAATTCAAGAAAACACCAGAAACAAAGAAAAGAACCATGATGAATGTTTTCTTTGATTATTTTTAAGTACCAAAGTCCCATAAATTTCTAAGCTCCATCTTGTGAAATTTCCAAAGCTTTCAGTGCATCTCATAATGACTAGTCAATGTCCTCACTGTTAACATGCCAGTGTTCATAAGGATTACTCGCCGTTCAATACCAAATTCTGCTAATATGTGCATTGAACATTTAGTACTCTCTAGACTTCCAAGTGGAGGAATAATAGAATGATGAATATCATGTTCCCTAGATGCTATGAAGGCAAATTAAAATCATGAGTTGTTAAAATGAATAAATTCTTGCATAAAAATAATATTAAAATTCAGGCACCAGGAGGAGGTCCAGAGCACAGTCTGAGAGCTCCCAGTTGGGACTTGCATTTGCAGTTCGTTCAGGAACTCGGAGTCACTAACACAGAGGCGGCCAGCACTGAGCTGCCCTGCAGGAGTGGGCCTTGTTTGTTGGTCTGCAGTGCCTCACAGTGACGAGGGGGATGAACACACTCAGAAATACTAGAATAAAAGAGAACTGAAGCATTCAGACTCATCAGGCGCCCAGCAGGCCACACAGCCTGAGTTCCCTGGCAGACGGCAGCTCTACCTGGGCCAGGCTTCCCTTGGGCTCACAGCGGCCTCGTGGGCCATAGTCCAGGAATGCATGAGCTGTGGTCCTAGAATGCGCCTAAAGCCCCAGGAGCTGGCACCGAAGCAGCCCGGCCCGGAGAAAACACCCCGCTGCCTAGGGGCACAGAGCCTCACATGGGGGCTGCCCCCTGACTCCTCAGGCTCCCTAAAATTGAAAGCACATGGCTTCCCACTAATCTGTTCCCTGCCCACCAGCGTCAGGTAGATCTTGGCTGCCTCTGATGGCTGGACACCGCATGGCATCTAAGGCATAAGGTTGTTACTTCACATAAGACCTTTTAAAAATACTGTATCCTGTGACCACTAGTGGGTTACCCAAACCCCTCACTCCTGTTACTCATCTCCCAAAGGATCTGAAGGTTTCCCACCCTTAGGTTAGGTAAGCCAGAAGACCAGCCTGGCCACTGGGTGCGGGTAGGCGGGACACATTTTCCCAGGCTTGCATGCAAGGGTGGCTGCTACGTTAGCCACTGTCTCCTCCATGCCAAGGTGACCCTGGAAACCGTGTGCTGATATCACAAAACACTATTTCCTCTGTCCACAGAGACACCCAGTGGCCAGCACGGGACATGTGGCTTTAGCAGGAACATCCCTTTGCTGTGTTAGAACCTCTGCGATGCTAGGATGCTTCCACAGTCAGCACGGCCTGCCCTGTGCTGATCCACCCGGCCTGAGCGAAGGCCCAGTGCGCAGGGTGTGAATCCTTCTGCGATGTGTTTGCGAAAGTTCAGAGAAAAACGAGGCCAGTCATTTGTGCCACGGTTGAATTTTGTTCCAATTAACTCTATCACTCACTAACAATAAACACTTACTTTCCACAAAAGAGCATTTGGAAAATGGGTTCTTTTATGTGACAAGCCTCAGGCATGATCAGATTTTATAGGATTTATTTAAATTCTTGTTCAAGTTACTGATGTTCAAAAATTAAAATATGACCACATCATCATTCAAAAAAGTGAACTACTTGGCAAACTTCACTCCTCCTAGCACTATGACTTCAAAGTTAGAAATACTCAGAAATTTGAAATGAACCATCTTTTTTGGACCCAATATTTCTGATATGCCTACAGTAATGACTTAAGCAATTTGGTTTTCTACAGCAAATAGGTAGATTGCCTTTGTTCTAAACAGTAAGGAAAACTATAATTTACATATAATACAATATTAAAATATACTCAAACAATTTACAATGTCAAGGTTAATGGCCAATGAGAAAACAGACCATTTGATCTGCGAGTTTGAACAATTCTCCTGATGAAATGCCTAACACTTTACTCCCCCACCAGCAACTCACAGATATTTTTTATTTAAATGGGACATTAATGTTTCTGAGTTAGGTGTAGTGGTGCACACCTGTAATCCTAGCATGCAGGAGGCTAAGGCAGGAGGACAGCTGTGAGCTTGAGACCAGCTGGGCCACAAAGTCAGCTCAAGACCAGGCTAAACTGCAGAGCAAATTTTGTCCCTTAAAAGACAAAAAGAAAAACAATCCATGGCTCAAAAGCTGATGTGTTCACTATCAGAATCACCCAACCCAAAAAAAAATCCAGGTGTATGCTCAGCAGGCAGAATATACCTGTAACCCTAGCACTCAAGGAAGCTCAGGCAGAAAGAGCATAAGTTCAAGGCCACCCTGGACAATTTAGCAAGACCCTGTCTCAAAATAAAACACAAAAAGGGCTGGAGATACAGTCCAGAGTGAACACACTGGGTTCCGTCACCAGTACTGGAGTACTGGAGACAAAAACAAAAAACCCGGAGAGTCCTACTGCAAACAGGCCTGGGACAAGTGTCCCTGGTACAAGCAGCAAGAGGAAGACCTTTCCTGAATCTGCTCTTCGGCCTCAGATTCACTGGCCTGTCTGTGCTCCCTGACAGGCATCATTAGCTGCCTTGTTCAAAACACCTGGAGGTAACAGAAAGAAAAGATCACAACAGCAAGACTCCACACCCAAAGGACCATGCTTGTGAAAGGTGTCATTCAGAGCCATCAGGCTGTGCCCCAGCGAACCCAGGAGAGAGGAGCTGCCTGCCTCCTCCTCTCACTCACAGGAGCTGTATGGTGCTCAGAGCTGGCTCAGTCAAACAGCTGGTCTGCTCTGGAATCAGCACCAGGAGAAGGGTATTTCACACGCAGAACCTCTGACCATACATTGCTCCAACTGCCAAATACACGAGAAAAACAGTTCTCTTGTTATTTCTTAGAAGAGCATTTCTAGATGGCCCAGGTTTGGGAAGCCCAGCTCCAGGAGGAAGTGTGGGACAATCTTGAGGAAAAGATGAAGAGGCAGGAAGCCACACACGGTGCCTCCCAAGCCTCCATGACCAAGCCTGGCGAGGCTCATATTTGACCCTTCTTCCTCCAGATTGGCCCTACCTCCAGAGACAAAGAGGAACTGGATCAAACCCACGCATCGCACTCTGAAAGCTCTCTTGTCCACTCAGCCACTCTCCTGTCAGGAAACCTAGACAGCAGAAGGGAATCAAAGTCCATGGAGTGATGATGCTGACTACCACTGATTCGTGGGCACAAACAACACCCCTTGCAAAGAACGCTGTCTTGGCCAAACAGCGGGGCCCACAGCGGCAGCCACATACCATGCAACCGCAGAGCAGGCCCTGAGCAATCAGTGAAAAAGTCTAGAAATCTGCACCTCCCGAAGACAACTTTAGCAGAAGCTGCCAAAAGTCAGCTATCTTAGAAACCTGTAAATGACCCAGTAGCTGATAATAATACGAAGACTTTTTTATTCAAGAAAATAATCAGAGACAAAAAAAATGAAAACAAGCCTCAGAGATTCACAGGACATAACAATAGGCATAATGAGTCTCATGAGAAATGGAAGGGAGATAGAGAAGGAACATTTCAAACGACAATGGTCAAAGCTTTCCAATGTGACGAAAAGCACAAGCCTCATCTGCCAGGAGGCTCACCTAGACCCCACCAGGGCACACCTGAGACACTCCCCATAGGCACATCAGGACAAGGACAGAGAGCGTCATGGAGCGCTGAGGGGACAGCACCCCGCTGTGTACAAGGGAACCCTCGCTAAGCTTGCCAAATGGCCTCCGGTCAGCCACAGGGGGCTGGCAGGTATGGGGGAGGTTTGGATTGCTGAATAGTACAGCCATCAGCCCAGAACGTCCAAACTACCCTCAAAAGTCATGAAAACATTGAATTTTCCATATAAACAAAAACTAAGAAATTTATTTGCTAGAACCCTTCCCATACAAGAAATAGTAAAAGGATCCAGGGATATAGCTCAGTGGCACAGCACCTGCCAGGCAAGTGCAAGGTCCTGGGTTCAGTTCCTGGGGTGGGGAAAGAAAGAGAGAAATACTAAGAGAAGTTTTTAAGTCTGAAATGAAAAGTAACTTTGCAAAGTAGCTCAAACACACATGAATAAAATATAGCAGACCAACCAGCACAGCTCGGCTGGTGAATAAGAACTGCAGGCCCACCATGCTAGAGAGACCTTTCCCAGAATTCTCCAGTTCTGCCCCACGGCCCCAGACCCAGCACAGCTCTCCCAGTGAGTGACAATTGCAGGCCCACCGCACTAGAGAGACCTTTCCCAGCGTTCTACAGTTATACCCCATGGCCCCAGACCCAGGACAGCTCGGTCAGTGAGTGAGAACTCCAGGCCCACCATGCCAGAAAGACCTTTCCCAGCACTCTCAACTCCTGCCCTGCTGCCCCAGACCCAACACAGCCAGCCCAACATGCCGCACTAGAGAGACCCTTCCCAGTGTTTTCAACTCCTGCCCCGTGGCCCCAGATGCAGCACAGCCTGCCCAATGAATGAGAACATCCACTACCCTTTTGGGAGCCCAGCAGACCTGCCAAAGCCCAGGCCCGGTGAGTGTGTGAGAGAGCTTCTGTGCTCTCCTGCCCTCCATACCCCTCCACACTCAGCCCAGGCCTGATATACAGGCCTGGGGAGAAACTCTGAGGCTGAAGTCCTTACACTGAGACTAGGGTCAAAATCATGCCGCTAGCCGGGCGTGGTGGCGCATGCCTGTAATCCCAGCACTAGAGAGGCTGAGGCAGGAGGATTGTTGTGAGTTCGAGACCAGCCTGAGCTACAAAGTGAGCTTAAGGCCAGCCTGAACTGCACAGTGAGACCCTGTCTCAAAAAAGACAAAAAAATAAAAAATAAAAAAATAAACAAAATCATGCAGCTAATCCAGAAGCAGAACATCTTATCAAAGGCGCACAAGAGGCTCACCTCCAAGGACAGCAATAGGAAGGAGCTGAGCACAGCAGCCAGACCCAAGCCAGGTAAAACTACATGAACTAGAACTTGGTGTAACAACACTTGAATTTCATGAGGTGCTAGGGTTAGAACTGCACCAAAACTCTATACCAAAAGTCAGAACACAAAGCTATAAGTCATGATAAAAACAAGGAGCCAAATGTAATCTCAGCCCTCAAGCCCACCAACTGTAAGTGCAGAGGACACTAATGCAACTAACATGAACGAATTAACAGAGTCAGAAGCAAGGAAACAACAGCAGAAAGGTATAGAGGAATTCAGACAAGAATTAATGCCTGAAAGAAAAAAAAAAACAAATTTTTGAATACATAGCATCAGAAGTAAAGAATCAAATCCAGAAACATATGGGGGAAACCCAATGCCCACCCAGAACAAGCACAGAGAACACTATTCCAGCTGAAACATATGAATTAACAGCGTCTCAGGCAAAGAAACAACAGCAAAAGGGTAAAGAGGAACTCAAAGCAGAAATAACTTCTGAAATAAAAAAAAAACAAATCTTTGAAATCATAACATCTGAAATAGAGAATCAATTCCAGAAATATATGGAGGAAACCCAATTTGGAAAAAATTCTGCAGTAAAAGAATTAATAGCTACCTCTAATGAAGAAATTGACAAAAAAAAAAAAAGGAGCAGATTAGAAATATGACAGATTCCTTGAATGAGAAATACAGAAAAGAAATAGATCGCATGAAGCAGTGTCAAAGAGATATAGAAGAACTTAATCATGAGTTTACAAAATCATATGAGTGAAAGCAAAGACAGAGTCTCAGATCTTGAAGACGCTGGTGCAGCTAGTGAAAAGTTGAGACAAGATTTCTTAAAAACAACTAGGATGCAGGAAAAAATAATCCATCATATGCAAGATGATGCCAAGATGAACAATGTGCGAATAATAAGCATCAATGAGAAAGAAGGAATCAATACAAATGATATAAAAAGAATATGGACAGAAGTAATAGCAGAAAACTTCCCAGATACGAGGAAACAATCTAACATTCAGGTAACCGAAGCATACAGAATGCCAAATAACTTCAACCCAACTAAAAACACATTGAGACGTGTAATAGTCAAGATCCCAGAAATCCAATACAAGAATAATATACTGAAAGCTGCTAGAGAAAAGAAGCAGATCACACTCAAAGGAAAATCCATCAAATTACGGCTGATTTCTCTTCACAAACCATGAAGTCAAGGAGGACATGGAGCAGAGTATTTCAAGTCCTCTATGAAAACAAACTCCAGCCCAGACTACTATACCCTGCAAAACTCTCTTTCAAGTTTGACGGAGAAGTGAAATACTTCCATGACAAAGAACTACTAAAGAATTTCATGACGACAAAGCCATCATTACACAGGCTACTGAAAGATGTTCTAGAGAGGGACCACAATGACCAGAACTCCAAGAACGAGAACAGAAAGATCCCACCAAATAGGGAAAACAACGAAACACAGGACAAAAAGGAGTAAACAACAGCAGGTAAATAACATGATAATCATAAGTCAACACATCTAAATTATAACCATCAATGTAAACGGACTCAATTCACCAATTAAGACAAACATACTGGCACAGTGGATTAGGAAACAAAACCCAACAATATGCTGTATACAAGAAACACACTTAACTCAAAAGGACATTCATAGGCTTGAAGTCAAAGGATGGAAAACAATATTGCATGCCCCAGCACTGCAGAAAAAAGCAAGGGTAGCAATTCTGTTCTCAGACAGTCTCAACTTCAAACCAAGAATGACCAAATGAAATAAAGAAGGACACTATATACTGGTTAGGGGAAAGATTCAACAAGAAGAGGTAACACTCATAAATATGTATGCACAAACACGGGAGCACCCAACTATGCAAAACAAATCTTAATGGACATGAAAAAGCTAATATTCAATACCACAATCTTAACAGGAGACCTAAATACACTCTTATCCCACAAATACAGATCAACTAGACAAAAAAAAATTAGCAAAGAAGTAGTAGAACTGAACCAGAAACTGGAACAAATGGACTTGGTGGGCATACACAGAATGTTCCACACAACCACAGCTGAATGCACATTTTTTTCAGCTGCACATGGGTCATTTTCTAAAATAGACTGTGTCTATAGGTCATGCTTAAATGTCTACAAGAAACCAAAAATTATTGTATGCATATTATCTGACCACAGTGCAATGAAACTGGAAATAAATGACAAAAAAAAACCAGAAAAATCCCCTAAATCATGGAAATTAAACAACACCCTACTCAGCAATCAATGGGTTACAGATGAAATTAAACAAGAAATTCAACAATATCTACAATTCAATGAGAATTCAACAACAACTTATGGGAATTTATGGGATGCATTGAAAACAGTTTCCAAGGGAAGTTTATAGCTATGAACTCACATATTAGGAAAACAGAACGGGAACAAATAAACACCCTAATGTTGCACCTCTGACATCTAGAAAAGGAAGAGCAAAACAAACCCTGAGCCCAAAGACGAGAAGAAATCATAAAGATTAGAGCAAAATTAATTCAACTGAGACAAAGAAAACAGTTCAAAGAATCAATGAATTAACAAGCTGGTTCTTTGAAAAACTAAATAAAACTGATAAGCCACTAGCTAACCTCATCAAAAAGAGGAAAGAAAAAAATCAAATACAAGCAATAAGGAACGAAAAGGGTGTAGTCACCACAGACCCAGTGGAAATTCAGAAGATTATCAATAGCTACTTTGAGAATCTTTACACTCACAGAAGACACAGATGAAATGAAGATTCCTAGAAAGCTACAAATTACCAAAACTGAATCAAGAAGAAGATAGAACAACTTTCAATAAACCAATAACAGCCAATGAAATACAAAATGTAATAAAAAGCTTGCTGACAAAAAAAAAAAGTCCAGGTCCTGATGGATTCACAGTTGAATTCTACAAGAAACTTATAGAAGATATAATCTCTACACTCCACAAACTCGTCAATGAAATTGAGAAGGTAACACTTCTCCGAAAATCATTCCTGGAGAAAAATATTATACTGATACCAAAGCCAGGGAAAGACACAACTAAAAAAGAGAACTACAGGCCAATCTCACTCATGAACATAGATGCAAAAATCCTCAATAAAATTCTAGCAAATAGAATACAGCAAATCATCAAGAAGATCATACACCATGACCAGGTAGGATTCATCCCAGGGATGCAAGGATGGGTTCAATATTCCAAAATCTATAAATATAATACACTATATCAATAGAGCAAAAAGTAAAAACCACATGATCATCTCAATTGATTCAGAAAAGGCTTTTGACACAGTCCAGCACTCATTCATGTTCAAAATCCTTCAGAAAATTGGAATAGAAGGCCTCTACTTCAACTTGATAAAAGCCACCTATGACAACCCAATGGCTAATATAATTCTAAACAAGGAAAAACTGAAATCTTTTACTCTTAGATCTGGTACAAGACAAGGATGTCTGCTATCACCCCTCCTATTCAATATAGTTTTTGGAATCATTAGCTACAGCCATAAGAAAAGAGGGAGAAATAAAAGGAATAAGAATAGGTAAAGAAGAAGTTACATTATCACTATTTGCAGATGACATGATACTTTACTTGGATGACCCAAAACACTCCACCAAGAAGCTACTAGAATTGACACAAAAATTCAGCAGCATAGCAGGATATAAAGTCAGTACTGAAAAGTCAATAACATTTCTCTACGCAGATAACAAACACACTGAGAGGAAAACTATAGAAACAATACCTTTTACAATAGCACAGCAGAAAAGGCAATATCTTGGAACTCATCTAACTAAAGAAATTAAAGATCTTTTCATGGAAAATTATAGTACTCTGAAAAAAAGAGATCACAGAGGATTTCAGAAAATAGAAATATATACCCTGCTCCAGGATAGGAAGATCCAACATTCTGAAGATGGCCATACTCCCAAAACTGTTGTATAGATTCAATGCAATGCCTATCAAACTACCAATAAAATACCCCCTAGACCTAGAAAAATCATTCTTACCGTTTATTTGGAACCAGAAAAGACCTAGAATAGCAAAGGCAATCCTGGCCAACAAACACAAGTCAGGAGGCATTACAATTCCTGAGTTGAAATTATGCTACAAAGCTACTGTGATAACATCAGCATGGTATTGGCAACAAAATAGGATCAATGGAATAGACTAGAATATGCAGAGGCCCCTATGAACACATTCAACCACTTGATCTTAGATAAAGGGGCCACATGCGCTTACTGGAAGAAAGATAGCCTCTTTAACTGATGGTGCTGGAAAAATTGGCTTTCCACATGTCAAAAACTAAATCTTGACCCAGATCTATCACCATGCACTAAGCTAAAGTCAAAATGGGACAAAGGTCTTAACATTAAAACAGAGACACTCAATCTCCTAGAAGAGAAAATAGGAGAAATTCATGAAGACATAGGGGTGGGCAAAAAATTCATGAACAAACATGTATCTGCATGGAAAACACTTGAAATAATTAACAACTGGGACCACCTGTTATCGAGAAGGTTTTGCACGTCAAAAGAAATTACCAACAAAGTAAAAAGACAACCCACAAATTTTGAAAACATCCTAATGCATAAGAACTCAGACAAGGGTCTGCTCTCTAGAATTTATAAAGAACTAAAAAATATCAGCGCCCCTAAATTTAAAGACCCAATCCAGAAACGGGCATCCGAGATGAGTACACACTTCTCAGAGGGCAAAATAAAGAAGCGAATAAATATATGAAAAAATGCTCCACATCACTAATCATCTGTGAAATGCAAATTAAAACAACACTGAGATACCGTCTCACTCCCAAAAGAATGGCTATTATAAACAAATCAACCGACAACAAACGTTGGAGAGGCTGTGGGGAAAAGGGAACCCTTCTCCACTGCTGGAGGAAATGTAGACTGGTGCACCTATTATGGAAATCAGTGTGGAGACTCCTTAAGAAACTAGGACTGGAAATCCCATTCAAGCCAGCTATACCTCTACTGGGAATTTTCCTGGAAGAACTGAAAACATTTATCGTAGGGATATATGTGTACCTGTGTTTATAGCAGCATAATTTGTGATAGCAAAATCTTGGAAACAACCAAGATGCCCGTCACATGAGGAATGGTTGAAAGAGATGTGGTATTTTTATACAATGGAGTATTACTCAGCTGTAAAGAATGATAAACTCAAAGCCTTCATATTTAAGTGGAGGCCATTTGAAGACATAAGCAAAACAAATCAGACCCACATGTGCAAATATGGTATAGTCTCCCTAGTATAACTCAAAAGAAGTATTGCAAATAGAAAAGTATAACACAATTAAAAGGAAAGTGAGAACATAAGGATTGGACGAGTAGAGGGCAAGGAGAAACGTTGAAAAACATGACAGAGGCAAGACCATTCACTTGTACACACCAGCTGGGTAAGACAATGATCCTGAGAAGCATCAGGAGATTTTTAAAAGTAGTAGTTAAGTGGTAGGATTCTCACCCCGACTAACTATATATGCTGATACCTATGAACCAAGCAACTGCACTGAATTTAACAAAGTGTAATAGAAGGGTCACACTCCAAATGCCTGCCATTCTGGTCCTCTAAATATGTACTTCTTGTCATGACATACCAGCTATTACTACACTGCCCTTTTTTAAAGGGTAGTAAATGAAAACTAAAACCAAAAAAAGTCACAAGACAGTCATGCTGCAATGCTACTGCGCTGTATATGGATAGATTTCTAAATATCTATGTAAATATATGTAAGTGCTCATTCCTATTTTTTTTTTAATTTTTGTTCTTCATATTCTGTACTTAGAGTTTAGTATCTCAATACTTGATGGAAAATACATGTTCCATGTTATGCCTATGATGTCTGATATTTAGACTAATAGTGTGGGTAAACTGAACTGCATATGTTCCAGGATAATAATAAACTTCTCTACTGGAGAGTTAACAACCTATGTTTGCAGATTTAAAATTGGAGAAAAAGAAAGGCTTCAAGGTCAGCCAACATTTTGGTCCTAGCCTTTCAAGGTTAGTGAATACTCAGGACATAGGAGAACCTGTACTGTAACATCATGGAATTCAGTTGTGTCCCAAATTTTCTGATCAAGGATATTATGGAGCCACAGTGGAATGCAATCAATAATGAATAGTGTGCCTAAAGAGAGTCACATGGAGAGAAAACTTTCTCTCAGGCTTCCACAGAGAGCAAATTGGTCAAGCAATGGCCATGACCCATCCACAAGGCTGACACTGACAAGAGATCTACAAAGAGTGGTACAAGGTTACAGGATAAACCCTGAGGGTACCTGACTGACCTTACCTGATACAAACGTTACATTTTTTGTTATAAAGGTCTTGCTTTAACTCAGTCTTAACCATTGAGCAGAAAAGTATAAAAATAGAGGTATATAAAATAAAGTTATATTAATATAATGAGCTGTGAATGGCTCAAGGGCTCAAGTCAACAACAAATTCTGTGGATAACCCACTTCTATTGTGAACTGCTAATCTGTTGGATAGTTTTATTTCAATATATATATATATATATATATATATATATATATATAGCCATCTATGTTGTGAAAATCTGTATCATTGTATGTTACCCTGTTTATATCATTTGTTTTCTTTGTTTTTGCTTCTCTTTTTCACTCTTTTTTTAATTTATTTTTTATTTTATTGAAGTACAAATATCAATCAGACAGTTTCAAGACACCTTAACAAGACAGATTCAATAAATTAATACATTGCAAACTGTTTTCATAATGTTTTATTATCGTACAAGGTGCATACATATTATATTTACAGATATTATTTTAGCAGATGTCTCTTATCAGTAAATTAAGAGTGTAGCTGCTTACTTATCTTATTTTTATACATGAATTATATCAAAAATTCAATAATTATTTTCCTAGTGGATGACTGTAGACTTTTTCACTCTTCAAGTTAAAATACAAATAAATAAATTTTAAAAAATAAAATATAGCACACTAATAAAGGCATTTGTATAAATAAATAACTTTACACTAAAAGATGGCAGCATAAAGCA
>PVKA01023216.1:7579-36059 GCA_004027165.1 Ctenomys sociabilis | reverse complement strand
GGGAAAGTAAAAAAAAAAAAAAATCCAAGAAGGGGCAGGCCCACAGCAGCCAAAATTCTGGCCTGATTAGAGGAATTGGTAGATACTCTGATCTGCTATGTATTCCAGAAAGACTTTGTACAAGAGAAAGCACACAGCTGCTAAATAAAAGGTTGAGAATAAAAAGAAAGAGAAAGTCTTGCTACTACAATCACAAAACGAGTCTGTGGGTACAAGAATAGAAGTACCAGGCTTAAGCTTTGAAAAATGCCTAGATACGACTCTACTAAATATGTGTCCTGAAAGCTCTTGAGTCATGGCAAGAAACCCTTCAGTGAGCATGTGAGGAAACTTCGAGCTAGCATCACTCCTGGCACTCTCTTGAGCATCCTCACTGGGCATCACAGAAGCAAGAGAGTGGTCTTCCTGAAGCAGTTGAACAGTGGCTTGCGACTTGTGACTGGGCCTTTCAGCCTTAATCGTGTTCCTTTATAAAGAACACACCAGAAATTTGTCATTGTCACCTCTACCAAAATTGACATCAGCAAAGTGAAAATCCCCAAACACCTCACTGATGCTTACTTTAAGAAGCAGCAGCTGTGGAAGTCCAGACACCAGGAGGGCGAGATCTTGAACACCAATAAAGAGAGATACCAGATTTCAGAGCAACACAAGGAGCATCAGAAAACAGTGGACTCACAGATTTTAGCAAAAAACAAAGCTGTTCCTCAGCTCCGAGGCTACCTGTGATCCGTTTTTGCTCTGGCAAATGAATTTATCCTCATAAATAAGTGTTCTAAATTTCTTAATAAGAACCTAATTAAATAACTGATACATTAGAAAAGTAAAATAATTATATCATGGATTCAACATTGTGAAGCTAAAAATCTGAGATCTAAAAATTTTCAAAAACTGAAAATATTTAACAACGAAACAATGCTCAAATATTTCAGATTTTGGAGCACTTCAAATTTCATATATGCAGATTACACACATTCAATTAATCAAGAGTACACAAATATTCCAAACCTAAAAATCCCTAAAGCCTGAGACACATTTTGTCCTATGCATCTAAAATACAGAATACTTGGGGCTGGGGAGATAGCTCAGTGGAATAGGTGCTTCCCTGGCAAGCACAAGGGCCTGAGTTCAATCCCCACTTCTGTAAAAATAATTAAATTAAATTAAATACAGAATGCTCAGTCTTTTGCAAGTGACACTAAGGAAGTATGAATGGCAGTGTGCCTGATTTTCTATTTAGTTGCAGTTTTTCAGATTCATAAAAAATAGCACACAAAATTAATGTCACATGCATACTATTCATGAAGAATATATTTAGATGTGTTCTATATGTATGGATTTTTATCTATGTTCAGAAATAAAAACATATTTTCTAATAACTAAAATGACATTTCTGGGAAAATTTAAGTGATTTTATAAAGATCTTTTTTATTAAAATAAGAAAAACCAAATATGCAATAGCTGATTTTATTCAGTATTTTCAGTAATTTTCATTTCATTATTTTAATAGTCCAAAGAACAAAACAGAAAAATAACAATAAAGCATTGCCTTTTTGATAGCCAAACACCTATCTGCACCTTTGGCACTGACCTTACTCTCTTATTGTTGCAGCTGACTTCAAGTGCCAAAAGGGTACAGAGTGATGAGGTCAGTGGCAGGATGGTGAATTCTTGCGACTTTTATGATTTTCCAAGGTGCACTTTGTTTTTATTAGGCCATCAAACTAACAGCAGCTCGCAATGTATAATTTGTGATATTTAAGTAATCAGTCACTCACATTGAGGTTATAAAAGTTCATGGTGTAGAGCAGAAAGCCTAGCTTTTGCCTACAAGCAGAATGTGGTAATTTGCATTCAGCATCATTGTGTTTGGTGATCTAGGAAATAATGACTTTTCCAAGGTATCCTAATTAGAATGTATAATCCCCTTATAGGATCCAGACCATGTGGCGGAGCAGTTTCTCCTCACCTTTCCTGTACGCACAGTAAATGTCTCCATGCTTCAAAGCTCAGGAGTCGAGGCCTTTCTACTTCTCAGCCCCAGTTTCTTACATGCTGTTTTCTTTGATGACAATAAGACCATTGTTCCTATTTTATTATATTATCATAGTTTATTATAATTTATCTGTTTCTGTATGTATCAGCTCAGCTAGACAACAAACTGAGGAAAGGGTTTAAACCTACATTGATTATTCATAATAACTGGACCATCCCTGGAAAAGTAAAGTGCTCTGAGGCAGTTCATTTTAAAGCTATGGAAGACAATTTTATTTTAAAGAATGAAGTACTGTTTACATATTCAATAGGATCCTGCAATATCATTAAAGAAATACAGACACAAAACCACAGCTTAATCACCCTCCAAAATTTGGTGGACTACATACATTCTCATAGCAGTATTGTGAAACTAAAGAAAAAGATTCCTAGAGGGGTTTTATTAATGTCTCCAAATCTAAAGCTTTTAGCAGGGCATAATTTAAGTCATGGTAACTGTTATCAAAATAGCTTTTTCTAATCTCTAATTTAGTGAAAGTATCAATATTGATTTTGATGCTTAGAAAAATTGCCAGTCTCCTCCATTGAAGCTCAGAGAAAACAGTTGAGACATTAAAATGCTAAGATTGAAATCACTTGCTTTCTGTAAGAGAAATGCAAAAAGTCATAAAGGGGAGCAAATGAAATTGTCAGGTAAATGTCAGTGAAATAACAGTGTAAGTGTTTTCTGGGAGACTATAACAAGGGTAACAGACTGGGCAGGTTAAATAGCAGAAATTTCTTTCATTCCTTTTACAATTGCTACAAGTCTGAAAGCAAAGGTGTCTCATCTAAAACTTCAGCCACATTTTGTTCTGTTTCACAGGATGGTCTTTTGAAAATTGAGTTACAGAAGCTCTGACTTCTTGAATGGAGGAGTGCATTGTAGAAGGACTGGAGAAAGCTGCACTAGCCCTGTGTGCATCTAAGTTCTGTCACTGGTGACCCAGGGACTTGCTCTCACGACAGATCTGGAGACAGGCAGGGAAACTCACCAGACTCCAAACTTCACAGTTCCTTCATATGTGATTTTCTGTGTTAAAGAATCATTAGAAATACTCTCTATTCTGAATAAATTATCTACACTCAGTATAAAAAAATGAAAAATAGAACTACCTAAGACTGAAACCTACACTATAAGTAGGGTGTTGCTGTAACAAATACCTAAAATTGGAAAAGTAGCTTTGGAACTAGAGTGGTATTTATTTGATGAATGCTTAGTCAACAGAAAACAAAATAGTTTTCCCTAAACAGGGTGTTAGGGGTTTTTGTAATAGACAGATAGAACCACATTTTCTTTAGGATTTCTTAAGTGCTGGTGTTAGGAATTCTGATAGAAATGTAGATGTTAAAATTGATTGTAATTAAACATTTAGTGGAAAGTTGGAATAAGCCAGTCTATCCATGTTATAAAGTTGCAAAACAACATAGCTTATTGTGCCCTTGTCTCTAATGATTTGTGGGGGAAGAACTTGTCAGTAATAAACAAGGTATTTAGGGGAATAAAAACTAATTGGGAATTGTTATCCAGTTTCTGTTGTTACTTAAAGTGTGAGAAGAAATGGTTATATCATTTAATAATTCGACAATCAAAGAGGATAAGAACATAAGAGATAATTTATAATTCCTTTGAAAAATTCTTATCTTAACAATACTGTAAAAAAAAAGGGGGCTCTTTCCTCTGGAGTACCAAGGTGTGCCTCGGTAACTGTGAAATAAAAGCCTCTTGTGGACCAAGATGTCCTATTGGTCCCCTGATGCTACAATGCTCTAGGGCAAGATTGCATCACTATGGGCGCACCACTGCCCTCTGAGCTATCATCTATTCCTCACCAGCCTAAAATTCTTAACAGCTTGAGACCACAGATTCCCTCTATATCATCTGATACTTCTAATTGCTGTGTGCACCAGTTAGAAGGTAGTCAGCTCAGGCTGTAATTGTCTCTGCTCATCCTGAGGCATCGATCTCTGAGCTCCCCTTTTATGCATTATGAAATTTGCTTGCTGCTTTTTTATCCTTTGCTGTGCCCCTCATACAGGCATTTGGGGATCTCTCCCAGGTCCTCAATACATGTATACCAAAGGGAGTCAGAATCTTGAAGTCACAGGAAAAGTAACTTTATTTCTGAGACCTTTGAGGCTGTTCTGCGATCCACAAGCTAGGTCTGTGTAAATAGAAGAGTTCTAAAGGAGTATCGCACTGTAATTTCAGGAACTTGGGACTCTTTGTCTCAGGCTTCCTCACATTTTGCTTCAAAACTCCACTCCAGTTATGGTTCAAGCTGGCGCATATCATACCAGGCTGTCTGCTCTGAGAAGCACAAACGAAACACTTGGCAGAATCCATGTGGTGCTCACTGCAGGTGCATGGAGCACCTGAAATATAGTGACTACTCCTCTGTAGATTTCAAAGAGTGCCTCCGAGCACCTTAAGGGACATGCAGAGCACCATCCCAGAGTTGTGGCACCCACAGAAAGTGACAGTCTGGCAAAGTCCAGAAAAGCCCTGTCACCAAAGCTGACATAACTCGAGCTGCCAATCTGGCAATAGTTGGTGAATCACTGGCAGTGAAGTTCTCCCTGGGTCCCACCCCCACCAATGTGCAACTTCAGCTTGGGTAAGCAGCAACAATTAAATTACAGCCCAGAAGTTCCAGCTGACCTATTCAGGATCCTTCAGGGACTGATGTCTCTTCAAGTCTTGAGAACCCCACTTCTGCCCAAGTATATCAACAAGATGTGGTGCTTTATCAAAGATTATTGTCAGACATCAACATCGAATAGTATTTACTGTCTGGATTTTGGCCTCATTGGAACCTTTTACTTCTTCATTCTTTCTAATTTCTCCTCCTCTTTAGAGTAGAAATGTAGATTTCTCATTTTTTTTGATATTATGTAGATGGTACAGGGTCTGAATACACAGCTTGGACTTGTTGAAACTCAATCATCAATGTGAAGACATGAAGCAGTGGGACCTAAAGAAATCAAGCCCTAAGAGAAGAGAATTAATAGGTGGAAATAAAAGAGGCCCTTAAGAAATGAGCTCCATACAGAATAAAAGTATAAGAATGAGGTATAAAAAATAGAGCCATATTAATATGCTGAATTGTGAAAGGCTCAACTCAACAACTTCTGACATTGCCTGTCCTACAGATAACCCACTACTATTATAAACTACTGGCATATATTGGATTATTTTACTAAATTCATATATCCACAATATTTAAATGACAACAGAATATCCAACTCTGACAAAATGAAACAATAAAGGACCATTTTGTATCTGTATATACAAAATAGGATAAATAAATAGCTACTTTCTCTTAATTCAATGAGAAGAAAAATTTGTACTGATAGTGTTTGGACAGTATATCATACCTAGATCTTGTACTATGAATAACCGCTACAAAGACAACAATATGCAATGTATTAATTATTGAAACGGTCCTACTAATCGGTTTTGAAACTGTCTCATTGTTATTTGTTTCTCAATAAAATTAATAAAAAAGAGAAACGAGTTCCTCATGTCCATGGCTTCACCACATAATTACATGGTGCACATGCTGGCCCAGAGACTTACCAACCAGAGTCCATTCAGGAGACACACCCTCATCCAACATCAAGGCATCCAGTACCGATTTCAGATTGTTAAGCTCCAGAAACATGAAATTAACTTTTTGCTGTTTCTAAACCATTCACTTCAAGAATTTTGTTATGGTAGCATACACAGAATAAGGCAAGAACAGGTTATCTGCAAGGTCAACTCCTGAAGCAGAGGAAGAAAGGAGCTGGTATGTTTTTCAGTATGTAAGTTGTTTTCTCTTCTTTGTTACTCTGTAATGTCTTACCACTCTACAGCTATGCCCAAAATTATTGTTTTCAAAATAACGTAAGTCAGATATGGATCTCCTATGAACCTCTGTTTAACTTTACTTTCTTTCGAAAGACTATCTCAAAGTTGTATCCCATTTTTGGTACTTCAATTAGGATTTTACTATGTGCATTTTTAGAAAATTGCAATTCACTCCAAAACAGTGGCTTAATTAAACTTCAGATTCTTTAAACTTCAGGTACATTTTACTAACAGAATCCAGAGATTCACAATAAATTTTCTTTTAATCTGACAATAGAACCTCTAAAGAAAACTATGGGATTCCTTTCCTTGAAGATTTCATCTATGCCATTATTTAAAAGTATTTATTTTAGATAGCTTTTAGGAATGCAAACTGATGTCATCTTATAAAATTACATTTTCAGTTAATGATATATAATGCTATTTGAAGGACTTTAGAAATACATTTACTTTGGGCAATAAAATGTCATAGGCTGCCAATTGTACTTGCAGAAAACAATTTATACACTCCTCTTCATTGATGCTTTATTTTGCACATTAACAGCTGACATTTTGACAATTACTAAAACTCCTTTTTGGATAATCACCTGTATTAGACATTATGTATGATATCTTAACCACACAATAGCATTTAGCTAGAATATGTGGTGAATATCTAGACCTATTATTTAGTAAGTTTCTACTATATCATCTTTACTTCCTGGCAGTATTAAAATGAAATGATTGTATGTTTTTTTTTGTTTTTCACTTAGATAAAAGACCATGGAATGTCCTACAGTATTTTTCTATGTAAATAAGATTACTTGACCACTAATTCAAAACAAAGCTGTAAAATGAACTGGCAATCACATAAGCTATTTAGAGCTTGCTATATTGTCAATGAGAATCTTGGTCTTAATAAATGGCTATAAATAATGCTTACTAGGTGCCAGATGCTATTAAAAATTTTTGAATGTGTATGTATTATGTATGAAGACAAATCACCTTTGTGATGTAGATGCTTTTAGTGTAACCACTTACATATGAAAAAACTAAGTCATGGGTAATGTACTGAACATTACAATATTGATTACAAAGTGCAGAGAGCTATGATATATACAGAGTTCAAGCCAATGCAATTAATCTCATGAATTAAGACTCAAGAGTCTTATACTGATGAATTCCTATTCTTGGCTTCGTCTTGTACAATATACTTACAGAATGTGATACTGTTCACATGGCCTTTTATCTAAGCCACCGAAAAAGTGCTGAAGTGATAAGCACAATGTCTTGTGATCATGATCTCTGAGTATGAAGTAACGTTACCTCTCATTATCTACACTATTCACTTTCTCATTACTAGGACAGTATATGAACACTCTCACCTTAAAAGAGGAAGGATTTAATTTCATTCACAGTTGCAGAGGGCTTAGTCGATGGTTGTTCAACTTCGAAGCTGAAAGGCCATGTGAGAAGCACAGGGCAAAAAAAAGTCACTTACCCATAGAAGCCAGGAAGCAGAGGCAGAGGATGGAGCCAAGAATGGGAATTCACCATTACAGTTCACAGCTGATATGACCCGCTTCTTCCAACAAGGCATCTTAAGAATGCAGTAGTGCAATCACTTTTAAAAAAGCACACTTGTGAACACAGGAGGGCTATAGGAGATGGTTTAGACCTAAACTATAACATTATCTGTTTGACCTCTATGATTTTCAAGTTTTACTGTGTTTTAACCAAACCCTTTATATTCACCAGATAGAAATCCTCTCTGGGCTTTGAAGATAGCTCAGCTGTCTAGTGCCTACCTAGGTAAGCACAAGAACTGAGGTTCAATCCCTGATACCACATGCCATGCTGGCCCTGCTCTAAGAACAAAGAGCTGGCCACCAAGACCAGGCATAGTGGTGCACACCTGTAATCTCAGGGCTGGGAAGGATGAACAGGGGGTCACTATGAGTCATAACTCTGTAGTGAGATGCTGTACTAATACATAAAATTTTTAAAAAGAGAAAAAAAAAAATCCTTTCTTCTGCTGTTGCCAGTCTTCCCAACATTCCATCTAGATGCATTCTGTCAAATATACTGGTGCTTTCATTTAATCATAATGCTTTCAGATATCATTAGAAGAATAGAAAGTGATTATAAACTCAATGTTGTTAGCTTGGTTCCAACCACAAATTCATAACTTAGCTAGAGTTATCATCATTTGTAATATTTTAGCAATAATATGACCAGAATACCATTGTCATTATTACTACCATGACTAATGATGCTACTACTAAACTGATAATATGAAATTTAGAATAAGTAATTCATATAAATATTTTCTAATGTAAATCACCTTCTATGACTTGCAGGTCAGTAGAACATATATATTTTTAATGAAACTATGATATAAGATAGAAGACTTTACAAGTCAAAAGTTCAGAAGAAGTAGCATCATCAGAAACCAAAGTTAGTAATTTTTGTAGTGGCTTTTACTCCATCCATATTTCCTATGCTGCTTTATGAACTCTAGGTTTATTTTTAAATTAAAGAAAAAATAGAAAATAAAATAGAATGGCTCACAAATACATTATTGGTAAATATGTTTCTTTATCTATATTTAAAGTTCTCTCTTGTATTGCGATGTTGCTGAGAAATAGAATGGTAACTTCTTTTTAGAATATATTTAGGCCTGATGTGGTGGTACATGCTGGTTCCCAGCCCTTGGTATATGTGCTGCCGAAGCGAGCACATGGTTCCCAGCCCTTGGGAGGCTGAGTCATGAGCATTGCTGAGTTTGGGGCCATCTTGGGCTACATAATGAGTTTGAAATCAGCATGAAACACATAGTGAGACGCTATCATTAAAAAAAGTATATTAAGTATCACATGTGGTTATGAATAATCATTTGCATAGCACTCCCATTATTCCAATATATGTAGACCTTTCCCTAAAATAAAAGAAAGATTGGGTAAATGCACTGCTAATTTCTTAAGAAAATATCTGTGAAAAATTGCTAAATAACAAAATTTTAAGTTTTGTTTAGTGGTCCAATAAGAATATTACTATTAATATTAAATACTTTAATTATTTACAATTACTAGTAACAAGAGAGACCCAGGTTAGGAGATATTTGGAAAATATTCTAAGGTGCACTGGTAACTACTAAACAAAATATGCTGTTCTTTATTTGAATTTGTCTATTGCTTACATGTGTCCTCTGTCCCATATCAACACAGCTACCAAGACCGCTGATTTTGGTTGTCCACTTACTTGACTGGAGAAACACAGAGCTTCATAATGCACATCTCTGAGTGTGTCTGCCTGCCCCACGGACAAGGCCCTACAGGCCAGCTTGTCTCTGCTGCTCTTGTCTCAAACGTTACTACTCTCTCCACATCCCCAGTGCTGTTCTACACCACACCCTCCAGCCATGAGATTCCTACACTGAACCTTCAAAGTAAATATTTTTTTTTCCTTTAAATTGTGTATGTTAAGTATTTTGTCCAGTACTGAAAGATAGTTGATGCAACTACAAGATAAAAACCAACTATCCACTAGAAAAAAATGGAAACATATGCTAAACTTTCCATCCCACTATTCCCTACAATCTATTCTTTGTTTTACATTTAATTTATATGTTTGGGTTTTCATCTAAGAGAAACCATGCAACATTTAATCTTGCCTGATTTATTTCAATCAGTAAGATATAATTAAATAAAGAAAAAAATAAAGGTAAAAGAATGCAAGCAACATTATTACTGTAAGTTCTGCAGCATTCAAATAAATGAACCATATAGTGCCACTCATATACCAAATATTATTGTGAAATAGATAATGGACCAAGAGAGCAATGCTTAAAACAAATGTGTATGAATCCTATTTAAATAATATTTTCATATAGACCTGAATAATACATAACAAAACCTCATTAAATTTAAGATCATCATAAAAACCATACAGAAATAAAATGAAGAAAAGAAAACTATGCAGTTCTAAATCTGAAACACCATTTATTTTTACAAATTAGATTCTACAGCACTAAATGTACTTTACTATGGTTCTAAAGTGCTCTAAAGATTTACTAATAATATCTATGTTTGTCTTATCATAGAATGCTTTCAGATTCATTAATTAAATATATTATGAGAAGTCAGAGGATATACGATGTTACTGGAATTTCACATAAAGTTTAAAGAATCTAGTAAACAAAATGTAATTCACAAGGCGAGTTTTTGTTTCTATTGTTTTGCTTTGCTTGTTGTATTATAATATTTGGTTTTTATGATGTAACCATCTAGCAAAGACGTTTTTAAGGCACATAATCTTAATCTTGCTTTCTTATGTTGCCTTTATCCTGTGAACTTGGCAATCAAAGAGATACATCTGACGAGGGCTGGGGAGATAGGTCAGTGGAATCAGGTCCTGAGTTTGATCCCTGGCACCACAAAGAGACAGAGAGAGAGACAGACAGACAAAGAGAGAGAGACAGAGAGACAGAGAAAGAGGCATTTGTATAATAGTTGATCAAAATGATGATATGCAGCCCGTAGGTCATGTGTTCTCTGGTATAGTGACAGCAGTTTTCAATGGAATTGGAACTGGGGCAATATACTGACCTCATTAACACTAGTGTTTGTGCAGTTTTAAGAGCTGTAGGAGTTTTTAAAATTCAGCACCATTTCTAATATTTTTAAATTCTTTTTAAAAATGCAGTACTTGTGCTGATTCTGCAAAAATATATTTTGCTATTTTATACCTGGATGAAACTCAAAAAGATATGTTTGTCAGGTAAACACATATTTGGAAAATAGTATTAGTTAAACATCTCCTGACTTTATAGTAAGATCAATTTTAAATAATTGTAAGTGGAAGAGAAAGTGTTCTGAGGCTAAATTTTTGAATTCAGCCCATTCAGCTAATGGTCAAATTTTGTTTTCTGTCACTAGAAACTTAAGTGTCAAATATATTTTTAAGTGTTCTTAACTAAGTTTATAAGGAAAGAGAACTCAGGTATCATGTTTCAGTGGTTATTTATTTCATGTATACTTGCACACAACCATGCAGCTTGCACTTATATAAATGGTATTAAATGTTCACTTATTTTTATAATCAAAATAATATGTCACGGAACAAAAGAATGCACTTTGCAAAAGTTCATGAAGCTTAATAATTATTCACTCATTTTCTTTTTATATTAGATCAACATACAATTTAAATATTAAGTATAATTTTGCATACTTGCCTGAAACCAATATTTAACAAAGGAACTTAATTATGGAGGAAATAAACATCTAAAAGTTACAGATGTAGCCAAAAATACGTGTACACATTTGTATAAATATGATAAACAAAATAGTATTTTGTATTTAAATATAATGGAATAAAGCACAGGCCGAATAGCTCCATGGATTAAAACACCTGCAAGCAGGCTCAGGAGCCAGGGTTCAATCCCCAGTCTGCTGTGCTGGCCCACTCCAGGATCACTCTGAGAGGGTTATTGAGCCTGGGTGTGGTGGTGCAAGCCTGTAATCCCGGCTCTTGGGAGGCTGTAAACAGATGGATCACCATGAGTCCAATCTAGTACTGAGACCCTAAACAGCCTATAGACACTTTGCTAAAAATATAAAATAAATAAATATACTGGAATAAATGGAATCTTATAAATTACAAGTTCCATTTGTGTTTGATAAATGGAATCTTATGCCACATTAATATTGTGAAGCTCTTTTTGTGATAAAGCCAGTTCTGCCTAAACAGACCCAAAGAGTTAGCACAATTTTAGCCAAACTTTGAGTAAACAATCAACCAATCAGATATATTAGCATGTGATTAGTTTGAATATGTTTGAAATATAATAGATATTTTACTAAAAATCTTGTGACTTAATTACGTAACTATTTTATTAATATGAATTTGTTATTAAAAGAGATGACTATTACTTCAATCTCAAGATTTTCCACACTGGTTGTTTCATTCCTCAAGCTTAAGGCCTACTGATTTTTCAATAATCTTAATACCATTCAAATAATACAAACCTAGAACTATAATAATTACAAAAATAACATTTAACAATAAAATTCAAAGCAGAAATGTTATGAATAGCAAATAAGGAAATGGAGGGAAAAAGAAAACCACAAATATAGTTAATAATTAGCTCAAAAGTTCCACTTAAAGCAGAAAATTTACACTACTGCTTCATTGAAGATATACTTTGAATTTTAACAATTTTATTCTGTGACAATATTTTCTGAAATCCATTAATTATGGTTATGGAATATATTATTAATTTACTTTTATCTCTTTTGTGAAGTTTAAAGCATGAAAAAGGAAGCAACTTATTTTCTGGAAAAATGTAATTTGTAATTTTGCTGTCAAAAACCTATTGAAGAAAACTTACATGCTGTACTTAATTTATAAAACAATATTATTAGCAATTTTTTCTGTGCTTGTACTTTTGAATCTTCTAACATCAAGACTACCTGCTTATCCATTATACTTTTTATTAAGTCAGTTGCTCTATTCTCATAATTATGCTTAAAGTACGATTTGAATGGAATTTAACTCTGATTCATTTATGCAATACCACAGCGTTGTGTATTTAGTTTAAAAAGAATCACATATTCAGCTGCTCTGAAAGTCAGCAAAGTTGGTACTCAATGCATTTTAACGTAAAAATTTTGTCAGATGACTCGCCATTTGTTTAGTACCTCATGCCAACAGGCTAGTTTTTGGTATTGATTAACTTGTGACTTGTTACTCTTTTGGTCGTGCATAGAGTTGCTACTATAAATATGTATCTTATGCATGTAATTAATTATCTGTGAAGGTATATGTTTATGTATATCATAATTATTTGTGGAATAAATAATAACATAAAACATAAAACATAAATGGAATTTGCCCCTAAAATTTCCAATTTCATATTCACAATTGTGCAATTACTTTTCTATTTATTTGTATTTTAACTTGAGTGAAAAATTGAAGCAAAAGCAAAGAGAACAAAATGACATAAGCATACATATGTTACATATTTTCAAAACATGGATAGCTAATTTATATATATATATATATATATTTTTAATAAAACAATCCAACAAAGATCAACAGTCCACAACAGAAGTGTTATGCACAGAAGTTATTGACTTGAAGCATTTACAGCTCATTATATTTATATGACTTTACTTTATATACCTCCATTTTTATACTTTTCTGCTAGATGGTTAAGACCGAGTTAAAGCAAGACCTATATAACAAAAACTGTAACTTTCATATTGGATAAGTCAGTCAGGTACCCTCAGAGTTTATCCTGTAACCCTGTACCGCACTTTGTAGATCCCTTGTCGGTGTCAGCCTTGTGGATGAGTCACGACCATTTCTTGATCAAGTTCCGTTCTGTAGAAGCCTGAGAGAAAATTTTCTCTCCATGTGACTCTCCTTAGGCACATTATACATCATCAATCGCATTCCTCTGTGGCCCAATAATCTCCTTGATCAGAAAATTTGGGGCACTACTGTGTTACATGATGTTACATTACAAATTCTCCTATGTCCTGGGTCTTCACTGGTGTTGAAAGGCTAGGGCCAAAATGGTGGCTGACCTTGCAGCCTTTCTTTTTCTCCAATTTTTGATCTAAAAACTGAGGTTGTTAACTCTCCCTAAGAGAAGTTTATTATTATCCTGCAACATATGCAGTTCAGTATACACATACTATTAGTCTAAATGTCAGACATCATAGGCATAATGTTTAACATGTATTTTCCACCAAGTATTGAGATATTAAAATCCAAGTCCATACAGAATATGAAGAATAATCAAAAAAATAGGAATGAACATTTACATATACTTACACAGATATTTAGAAATCCATCCTTATACAGCATAGTAGCATTGTAGCATGACTGTCTTGGGACATTTTTTGTCTTATTTTTCATTTACTACCCTTTAAAAAAGGGCAATATAGTAATAGCTGGTATGTCATTACAAGAAATACATATTTAGAAGACCAGAATGGCAGGCATTTGGAGTGTGACCCTTCTCTTATGCTTTCTTAAATTCAGTGCAGTTGCTTGGGTCACAGGTATCAGCATATATAGTCAGGGTGTAAATCCTACCACTTAACTGCTAGTTTCAAAAATCTCATAAGGAATGGTTGAAAAAGATGTGGTATTTTTATACAATGGAGTATTACTCAGCTGTAATTACTTTTTTAAAACTGAAGATACACCTTTTGTTTTACATTAAGATTGTTAGGGATTGACAATATGTCTCTTTAGTTTTTCCCATTCAAAAATAGAGAACAATTCTGCCTTGAGAGTCCCAAATCATTTGACATTAAGGGCTTGACAGTATGTAGACAAGTTCAACTAATACAGGTGGGAAATGGCTCTTTTAAGAAAGTTTCATGAGCTTGAAATAGAAACCAAAGGTACTTAATCCCATAAGGATATTTAACAGAACATGTCCCCATCGCTAAAATGGGTGGTCACATGCATGTGCTACACTCACATGAAGGACTTGGGGATGCTCTGGGAAGGACAGGACAGCACTTTCAAGACAGCAAGCCACAACAGCAGAAGCTTTAGCCTCAGTTAGATAGACCTGCACTCCTCAGACCACCTGTGTGATCCTATTAATGAATTAATCCCAGGTTTCTACAGAAACCTATTCTATGGGTTTCTACAGCTATGCTGGGGCTGCAGCCTTGAGAGAGGCAGCTGAGCTTTGACTTCTGAAATACAGGCTTGAAAACTAAGAAAGTGTTGCTCAAGGGGTGGATGTGTTGGTGGCCACTTGTTAAGCAGAAAGAAAAAACTAATGCATCCTGACACCTGAAAAAGCCATTCATACAGTACAATTTTTTAACAATATTTACTTTTTGCATTGCATGGATTTTCAATGCACATTACACTATTATATTTGTAACAAGTCCCTCCTTTATATTTATAGGGCAGCACAATGCTATTATCAGCAAAATCACAAAGCAAGCCCAATTTTGTATTCCTGAACATAAACATACTGGTAGCCACGCTAAAAATAAAATTAATAAAACCAAAACCAATAGCATAAAGAGCATACTGGCAAGAAATTGATTAAAAGGCAACAAAATTTTCCAAAACATAATGGAAAATTTTGAATATCTGAAAATTTTCATAGCCATCAAAGAAATGAAAATTCATCGCTGGTTCCACATGCCGCGCTGGCCTCGCCTTTGTGTGCGCTGACCTGGTGATGGAGTCTGGGTGTAAAGGCGTGAGCCTGTAATCCCAGCACTAGGGAGGCAGAAAGCAGGAGGGTTGCTGTGAATGTGGCCTGCATGGTGAGACCCTGTACAAAAAAAAAAAAAAAAAAAAAGAATGAGAATTCAAAATATTTTTATTTAGTAACATGAAAACTACAAGAAAAATTTATGACTTTATTTTGACAAATTCCCTTTGATTTAATGTGCACTATTTTTGTGATATCATTTATTAACTTTATAATGAATAGATACATAATTTAATCATTTGCTTAGATGTACAGATATAGATATAGATATATTTGGTTTAGGGTCTCACTACGCAGCTCAGACCCCTAATGATCTTCCTGTCTCAGCCTCCCCAACACTGTGATTACAGGCATGTGTCACCACACTAGGTTTCCATGGCTGACAGTGCATGGGGCATGCACATCAAGGTATAGGGGATCAAACCTGGGTCCTTGTGCTTGCCAGACAGGCATTTAGATTGCTGAACTATCTGCCCAGCCCCTATGATATTAAATATTAATTAAAATATTTTCAAATCATGAAAGAACAATAAATGAAAAAGTTTTTAAAAGTTATTTCAAAATTTATGGGAATCTAACTAATATTATTTGTGACACTGAAATTATTCTCCTTTTAGTGATCCTGGACTTTTCTTACGTATTTGGTGCAGGGTCTCACAGCTCAGACTAATAGTGAGCCTCCTGCCTTCAGCCTCCCAGGTGCAAGAACTGCAGGCAAGGACACCATGCACGGACTTGGCTGCTGCCTTGAACCTTGGCCCCTGAGCTTGCCAAAGCAGGCGTTTTAGTCTGTTGAGCTGTCTCACCAGCTCTGACTTTGGACTTTTAATACTAAACCAACTTCCAATTAGCTATTTGCTGAAAAGTAATATAGTTCAATGTACACTAATTTAATATTATAAGTCCATGTGCATTAATTTTAATGTTTATAATTTTGACTTAAGAATCAGAAAGTAGCCATTGTAATACATCTTGATAGAGCCAGTTGTATGAAAACACGCTCAAAATGAATATAGAGGTAGGAAATGTATGTGAATAAGCACTAATACCATTACTTTTCCTACAACAGTAAATATTTATTTATTTGTTTGTTTATTTATTTATTTATTTATTTATTTATTTATTTAATGCACCTTGGACTGCTAGTATTTCTCCTGTTTTCAGCCTCCCCAGACCTGGAATTACAGCCATGTGCCACTACTCCTGGACTTGGTGGCCAGCTCAGTGCACCAGGTGGGAGGTTCTGTATAGCATACAGCACTGCGGATCGAACCCTGGGCCCTGCACTTGCCTAAGTAGGCACTTAGTCTGCTGAGCTATCTCATCAGCCCTACAACAGTAAATATGTAAAATTCTTGAATAAATACTATAAAAATCATGAAGATCTTTATCTGTAAAATAAAGGCATATAGTAGAATAACTGAATATATCCCTAAGTGTCAAACTTGATGAAATAGATGAAAACATAAACTCAGCTGTGTCCTAATATGGCAATGTAGAATCATAAATTATTTTTTGAGCTCATTAAAAATTTGACGTAAAAAAAAAAAAAAAGAAAAAAGAAAGCATTCCTAGCCGGGCGTGGTGGCGCATGCCTGTAATCCCAGCACTTGGGAGGCTGAGGCAGGAGGATTGTTGTGAGTTCGAGACCAGCCTGAGCTACAAAGTGAGCTTAAGGCCAGCCTGAACTGTATAGTGAGACCCTGTCTCAAAAAGACAAAAAAAAAAAAAAAAAAAATCTTAAAGTTGAATGTTGTTCAGGGGAAAACTTATTCTTTCTAATAATTAGCATTTAACTTTTTCCTTTTTGCAAAAATTTTTGAATAACCTCCCATTAAATAATACATCTCAAGTTTTTGTTGCCTTCAAGTGCACAATTACAATCATGGGTTTTGTGTTTTTTTTGAATGGTGCTAAATAAAACTTAAGAGAAATAATCTGCTCGGTTTACAATGTAAAAATATTCAATGGTAGCTTTCCTTTACATTTGTTAAATTCCATTGGAGTTTTACATCTATTTTTTATTCCATTCACAAAAATGTATGGCTTTTAATATTAATGTAAACAAATTATAAAATAAAAATATTTGTGGAATTATTTTTTGAAATTTCTCTGAATCAGAAAAAAGTTTTAATTCTTCACCTTCTATGTTCATTATATAAATATTCAAAATATTTAGTAATATTTCAAGATGATAGAAATGCTTTGCAACCAATTGTAAAATAACATTGACAATAAGTAAGTACATCACAGTATCTATTATTAAAAATATAATATATGTTTAATTATTTTTGGTATTTACTCATGCATTGGACAGCATTGTGTAAATGGCAAGGCTCTATAAAATGTTAAGTAATTACAAATGTCATAGTAAAATCTATCAAAATTTTAGCATCCTTTTCAAGTATTACTAATAAAACATATAATGTAGGTAGTAATTGGTTATAGGAATGGGTAGCACTTTATCTATGTTCTAATTAGATACTGGAAAGTTTTTCCCTCTTGTTTTCAGGATCTGATATTTATTATCAAAGTCATATTTTTGTTTGTTTTGCTTTGTTTTGGTATCAGGAATTGAAGTATGGATCTTCTACTTGCAAGGTACAACAAGGTGCTACAACTACCAAAAATTCAGGCATGTTGCAGTCTCAATACAATAGTCAAATGGAAGCCCAGTAATTGAAAAATTAATTCACATTATCGTAAAACACAAACATCTTTATATATCCAGCTAACAAATCAAAATGGATAACAAGAAAAAAGTACAAATTCACAGGTTTGATATCAATCTTTTTTTTTCTGTATTTTAGGGACTGATATTCAGGGTGTTCAGGGTCTCACTATTAGATCGGACTCATACTGATCCTCCTGTTTATAGCCTCCCAAGTCCTGGGATTACAGGCACACACCACTATGTCCAGTCTCAATTACAGTCTCAGTGAGTCCCGGGGGCAGGGTCAGTAAGGCAGGCCGGGGTATCAAATCCCCAGCCCCTGGGCGTGCTTGCAGGAACTATTTGGCTGCCCCTGATATCAATATCTAAAAAGGTAACTGCTTGTGCTTTCCTATCAATCCTAACATCAATCTTATGGCCATGCAGCTTCATTGCATCCTCATCTTGCGAGCCCTCTCAACCATCTCTGGCAGCTTTAAACTTAATCACACCACACCTGCTCAATTTTCCACTCTCCATGTTGTCCTCTTGTAGGACAGGGCCATGTTCATTGAATTTGTCCTTTAGCATCCCATTTCTGTCTCCCAGAAGCATGCGTCCAACTCCAACAAAGGAACCTGAGAAGCTTCTCCCAAAAGTGCCCCATTCCATCTACAGTGTCGTCAAAGATGGTACCACCCCCACCACCACTGGTGGCCAGGAACATGTACTCAATGCCAGCACCAAGGGCTGCCCATCACAGGACCTTTGCAGTCTAGGCTGTTTTGAGACCTATGCACTCCAGGTTGTTGTCACCTGTGCAGAGACCTTGAGCTTCATGCCAGGGCCATGTATTCCACACCAGAGGTCATGCACTTAGTGGTTTGCCCCACACAGTCAATGGGCACAGCCTTGCTCTTCAGGCCAAAACCCTTGTAGTAGACTCCAGAGTGTATGTAGTCCATGGCCTGGCCAATTTCAACTGTGAAAGTGGTGCAGATATAACTGTCTTCTTACTCAAATTACTGTTAAAAGAATGATAGAATTCAAATCATGCAACAAAGGGTAACTTTTTTAAAGAAAAAAAATTATTACTAAATTGGCTGCAAAATGTTAGACATGCATTGCATGCCCTCCCGCCCCGCCACTGGGACACACTGAGCCAGCAAAAGACAGGCATGGCTGGGATTACTCCTGTAATCCCTGCACTGGGGAGTCTGAAAACAGGAAGATCACTACAAGTCTGAGCTGTGCATGGGGACCCTGCACCAAATGTATAAATGAAAAAGAAAAAAAAATAGACATGCAGATCATAGCAGCACTTCACACATCAGCAAGGGGTCACACTATTTTGTAGATAGGGTCCTACCAATGACAGACAAGTTGGTTATACCTGTTTAATCACAAAAATGACATTTATCCTCAAAAAATTAAAAAAATCCTAATTCAATGTATAACTACCCTTAATTAGAATGGTATGCTACAGTTTAAGTAGCTAGCTGTTCTGGTTTTGAACATTTTTTTAAATTAAATAATTAGGTATGTCACAGATATTTGCTGTCATTGTTCTAAATACCCAGGAACCCAAAAACTTGGATCAAGGCCCTGGACAGGAACAAAAGTACAGTGTAAGTCAATCAATGAAAACATTCTAAATACTTTCATAATTAAAAATATAATTTATCACTTTAAAATCATGCAAATAAATCAGCATTATAATTTAGCATTATAATTGAGCAAGAAATTATGTGAAATATCATGTCAATTGGTATTGTCTTCAGTGAGATTTTTCACACAAATGGGTAAATTTTGACAATAAAAAATTACTTTTATATATCTCTATTACTTGCATATGTTACCTAAATTTATTCTGCAGAGGCAGTATTAAGTAGAAGTTTAACTGGTAGCATTGTTTACCACCCATATCTACACTATGGAGAAGAGAACTACAGCCAGAACAAATCCCAGGTCTACACAAATCCCAGGTCTTGAATTTCTGTTTCCTGACATTGTTTTTCAAAAAATGAAGTAAATGGTTAGTTAAAATTCCATTTCCCTTTTGAGAGACCCACCCTGCGCTATGCTTCCGAAGCAAATAGAGCATCTGCCTTAGCTCCGGGCAATGTATCTACAAGCATAACAGACATATTTTGCATCTATTAAGATATAATTTGAAAAACACATTAATAATTGAAGCAGTGAAAACAAACCATGTGCAAACCAATTAGATTAGTGTTATGTGACTAATGCTCTATTGATTTCTTTTACAACAGATTTCATCTATTTGAAGTCATTTTTCAATCTTCCAAAAAAAGGCATTTTGTGCCATTGTTTTCTAAAGGGCAGATTATGCCTTTCTACTTTGAAAATGTCATAAAATGGCAGAGAGCAAAGAATCTCAGAGATCAAGTGAAACAGGTTTTACATATTTAATTATAAAAGAGATAGCAAAAATGTGTCCTTAAGGTTTTTTTCAAGTATTTGTCCCTAAAACATGCTTAAATATTAAATTTATGGATATGTTACATGGGAAAATAATCATCTCTTGATAATCTGTGTGAAGATATTTTACTTAAGTGCATTTATAAACAATAACATTTACAAACAGACTTCTAAATGAGGTTATGCATTAATGTGCATTTGGTCTTTCTAAGTTTTTCTTCTCTACCCTTCCATTCATTAATTTATTAAGATAAATAATAGTGACAAATTTGGCTTAATGTTATGTTACAACAAACTGAAAATGTTTTGTAGCTTCTTTTTTTGTAAAAGCTTAGATTTTTTTCTGTGATTTTAACCATTCTTATGCTGCCTAATAGTCATAAAATTCTTATGATGATATCCACATTTTCAGACTCTTAATGTCCACCCAGATATATATACAACACTAGACACTACTAAATCATTCTATTGCATGTGTCTCAAAGTCAAGTACATGTTAGAAGTATCAGCTACCTTTTTTTTTTTTTTTTTTCTTATTTTTGTATTTAGTACAGGGTCTACATGGTCTCACCACACAGGTAGGACTCATAGTAATCCTCCTGTTCTCAGCCTTCCAAGCTCTGGTATTACAGGGACAAGCCACCATGCTGAGTCTCGATCACCCTCTCAGCGTGGCCTGGGGGCTGGGCCAGCACAGCAGGCTAGGGATCGAATCCCAGTCTCTATGTCTGCCTAAGCGGCTGTTTTCATCTACTGACCTCTCTGGCTGGCCCATAAGCACTAAGTATTAATATGGGTCCAATGGCCTCCTCATTTCTCCTTCATGGATCATGAATTCAGGGACTCATTGGTGGCACAATCAGATGCATTTGAAATGAAAGCTTTGAAGACGTTATGAGTTTATTTCCTTAGTTCTGTAGTGAATTTCAAATTCACTCTTTCTTCGCTGGCTCCTCATGTCCTCGATGCACTTTCTGTCTCACACTGTGCCTAATTTTGCGCTATCCTGCTGACAACTAATATTAAGCTTCTTTAAGCTATTTGAAGACTTTATAATCCACTAAGCATCCTTCCTCCATCCATGTAAGTCATAAGTATGTCAAAGCACTAACAACCTTTCTTCATTAATTTATTTATTATTGCTGCACCTGTCACAATCTGGCTCCAATCATGAAAGGGATCAGGAATTCTAAGAAATTCTAAAATCCTGAAAATCTCTGTTAGTTCCTTCCTGGTGAAGAATGAGGAGGAACATTAAGTGAGAAGATAGTGACAGTGTGATGGCTTTCTCTCCTGTGAAATTCTTTTCCTGTGTTATTCAAATTGAAGATGGCTTGCGTGTAAGCTTTCCTCAGGGTCTACCACTTACTATATTTCTCAAAATGTTTGTTATGAGCTGTAAACATACACCCACTTTCATACACAACTGAATTTTATTTTTTCATGCTTCTTATTGCTCTGATTGATTTTTGGTCAATGAACATTAAGATCTGAAGAAGATGAAGCAGCTGGAAGTATCTGGTGAGAATTCTAAGTTTAACTGAGTCAAAGGTCAAGTCCAGATAAGACACCAAAGAAGCTGTTGGGCAAAAGGAGCAGGCAGCACGCAGAATGAGGTGTAGAAGGTCAGGCATAGTGAGGTACAGAAGCTGTAACCAATAGGCAGAAGCAACCACAGTGCAGACCCTTACGGTCATGACCCTGCTAGCTCTATCACAATCAGAGAGAATGGATTTCAAGCTTAACTAAACCGTATTTCAGTTCTATAGAAAAATTGTACCTGTGATTAATATCAGCAGAAGTATTTCCCAATTTCCAAGCTTATTCCTCACCTGTTTTTCCATCATGACTTAGAATTCCTGGGCACTGGAAAATAATGATGAAGTACAGTTTGTTAACTTTCATTTGTTGAGCTTTTTTACATGTTAATGTCTGACCTCAAAATCATTTAGAAAATACTCCCAAAACTTTGTGCACTTTGTTAAAATCTCCAAGTGGTCTTTGGATGTATCTAAAATGAAAATTAGATTAAAAGTCTCTATTAGCAGACATGAATAGTATCAAGGGGCTGCCAATATAGCTCAGTGAATTAAAGTGCTTGCTTAGGCAAGCTTAGGCAAGAATAGGCAAGTACAGAGACCATGGTTCAACCCCTGGCCCTACATGCTATGCCAGCCCCACACCCAAGGCATGCTACGCTGACTAGAGTCCTAACATAGTAGCTCATAACTATAATCCCAGCTCTGGGGAGGCTGAAAGCAAGAGGATCACTATGAATTTGAGCTGCATAATGAGACCCTGCAACAACCAAATACAATTAAAAAAAGAAAGAAAGAAAAGAAAGAAACCACTAGTACCATGCAGTCAGCAAAAATTGTCATGAGAGGCATTTCTTAACATGAGTTTACTAATAGGCTATAACATTCAATATTTTCTAATTTTACTAAGGAAGTGAAAAAAAATTAGGAATTTTTAAATTTTGTGATTTGTAGGAAGTTTTGTGAGGGAAAGTTAACCATGAAAGAAAGGTATTTAAAAAAAAATAATGTCTTTGAAAATGGTATGGACTAGTAGAGAAAATAGACAAATATCCCCTAAGCATTCCAAGAAACACTGTTTGATTAGGTGATCATATAAAACCCTTTTAAATTTCTTTCCTTTTTTGAATTTAGGAAAGGGTCTACAGTGTGTTTAAGGTGTTTAGATTGGACTCTTAGTGACTCACCTATTTATAGTCTCCCATATGCTGAGATTACAGGGGTGTGCCACCATACCCAGTCTCGATTGCAGTTTCAGTGTGCCACAGGGACAGGACTAGCATGGCAGGCCTGGGAATTGAACCTCCAGACCCTGAGTCTGCTTGCAGGCACATTAATCCACTGAACTATTCAGCAAACCTTTAAATTTCTTAAGTACAAAGGTCACATTTGTAAAGCAGATAGCTAATGAACTGGAAGCAAAATTTAAAGTATAGTTGAATACAAAAAAAATGAATTTTAGATCAAAGAGGATATAAGAAAATAGCAAGCTATTCCTCATTCTTGGATAGGAAGCACCAACAATGTGAAAATGGCCCTCCTCCTCAAAGTGCTATACAGTTTTAATCTGCTAATTTAAAGCCCATGGGCATACTTCATAGATCTAGAAGAAAACACTTCAAGAAATCATTGGCAGCTACAGAATTCCAGAATTCCAAAATCAATTCTGGACAACAAAGGCAAGTCAAGGGCATCATAATCCTATACTTCAAATTATACTACAAAGCTATTATTGTAAATTCAGTATGGCATTGGCAAAAAAAGAAAAAAAATGCCTAAGGATAACCAGAACAGAATCAAGATGAAAATGCATCCCATGACACATACAGCCACCTTATTTTGATGACAGAATGAAACATCTCCACTGGAAAAAAGATAATCTCATTAATAAATGGCTGGAAAAACTTGCTTTCCATATGCCAAAGACTAAAACTAGACTCTTGTCCATCACCATGCACTAGATTAAAGTCAAAATGGGCAAAAGATCTAAATATTAAAAGAAACACTGAATTTATGAAGAAAAAAATACATAGAAATCTTGAAGACATAGTTTTAGGCAGACTTTATACACATAATCCAGACTGCAAGGAAAATAGTAAAAATAGACTACAAATGATATTCACCTTATTAAAAAGGTTTTGGACATTAAAACAAATTACCAATTGTTATGGCTTGTATCTGGTTCTTCACCCAAAGCCTTATGCAATCATAGCGTGGCGGCTTCGAGAGTTTGAGACTAACATATGTTCCACTGGGATTATGGGTCTTAGTACTGCTGGGCTTATGGGTGTGACTACTACACCTAGCCTTGGGGTGGATAGCCTAAATGTAACAAAAGAGAGACAGAGAGATACACTTTCTCTCTGTTGCCATCTTTGCTGTTACTCCCTTTTCTTTCTGCTTTTTGCCACTGCCATTAAATGCTGCCCTCTGCCATAGAGCCAGTTGAGTAGGGACTGGAACCAGTAACTGTTAGCTAAATAAAGCTTTCCTTCCTTCATTTTGGATGTTGAGTATTTGTCCCAGCAATGAGAGAAGAGTAATTGAGATACAAACAGAATGAGGAAGCATTGCACAATTAGGAACAATTGTTACCTATTATCCTTATATCTAGAACATTTGAAGAATCAAAAACGTCTGACCTCAATTAAATATGGGCATCTGAAATGATTACAAATGTCTCAGATGAAGAAATAGAACTGGCAAATGAAAACATGAGAAAATGTTCAACACTTCAGTTATAAGAGAGATGCAAATTAAAACAATATTAATTCCATTTTACTCCAGAAAGAATGGCTTAAAAAAATCAACCAATAACAAATGCAGGCTTGAATATGTGAATAAAAGAACCTTTTCCTGTTGTAGGTGAGAGTAAAGACTGGTGCAACCACTGTAGAAATCTGTGTGGAGATTCCTCAAAACGCTAAGATTAGAGTTCCCATTTGACCTAGCTATTCTTCTTCTGAGTATCTTCCCACAATAATTAAAAACATCATATAACAGAAATATACACACATTCATGCATGTTTATATAGCAAAAGAATTTTAATTACTAGATCTTGGAAACAACCCAAATCCCATCAACCAAGGAATGGATTAAAATATATAGGATTCATTTAATATATAACGGAGTACTGCTTAGCCATAAGAAGGACAAACTGGAGACATTTATGAATAAATGGATACAATTTTAGATCATAGTCATAAGTGAATTAAATCAGATTTATAGGTGTAAACAATGTATTATTTTGCTATTGTGAGAAATCAAACAAATAAATAAGGTCTGAAGTAAATAATAATTATTGTTAACCTGGAAAGAACTGTTCAAAAGAAAAGACAAACTGTGATGGATGAAAGGGGAAAGAAAGGAAAGAAGGAAAAAAAGAAAATTATATTTAAAAATAAGATATTTATGATTGTTATGCTGCTAGCTTGTCTTAGTTTAATGAATTAACAGGGTTGTGCTAATATTGTTTGGATAAGATACCGTGTCTGTATCCTGTACTCTGGATAACTATTCTGAAGATAATTGCTACTCTCCTACTGAGCTGTTTTTAAACTCTGCTTTACTGTTATTTTTGCTTCTTTTTTTCCTTAAAAGAAAAGTGCATTTTGTCTTTGCTGAATATAACTTTTATTTGTCACATGAGTATATGTCAAAATGACAAAGAATATTATTTTAATGTTATATGTTGAAATGAATGAAAGTTTTAAAGATTTTCACAAGGTATTTTAAAAGTAGTGTTTTTTTTTTTATAAAACACATGTAGGATATTACAGATAATAGAGTGTTTTCACAGAAAGCTGCAATGTTTTGTATCTTCACGTTTATGCAAGATTATTGCACCCAACAGAAAATTGCATTTCCCCAACCCGAGTACGCACCCGTGTGCATATGTGCACGTTGAAGGACACAAGCAGGAAAGGGACAAGGAAGTTGGGAGGGGATTAAGTGGGATGAAAATGGATTAACTACTATCCGAAAGGCAATAATCTGTAATTAACTCTGCAATGTTACGGTTTTTATTAGCTGACTTTTAAAAACAGGTTCATATTTGAAAAACAATAGACATCACAGGAATATCAGTGAAATCAACGTAATTCAAAATAGACTAACTTGTGACTTGTCAGGGTAGCAGTTAATAAGGAAAGAAACAACCTATATCTATTAGACATACTGCTCCAAGGAGATGGTAGAAGACTGAACTAAAATTGACAGGAACGTATACCAAAGTATACACTAGTTCAAGGAAATGATTCTTCAGGAACAAGATACAGCAATTGGCTCTTCAAGAGTATCAGAATCCAAAACTTGATCACAGTAGTTCTGAAGAATAATTAGCATAGTGAGCAGACAGGGACTTGTGACCCTGTAGAGCAGATAAGACACAGAGGCCAAATCAGGATTGTGATATACATCACTGGTGACAGAGTACAAAATAGCTTAATGAGGAGAATGTGGAAACTTACATTAGAACTTTGAACTACTGTAGTGCTGTAGTTCTGTGTAGAAGCAATTGTTAAAGAGTTATGACTTCGAAGTTAGATTCTCAGGTCTTCCCAATTTTGTATTCTTAAAGGCCATTTACCATTTTCATTCCACTTAATGTCAGAGCAATGGTGAAAAATAAAATCTCACGACTTGTTTAAAGTAAGATTTCACCTATGGTAAATACTAAATGCCTGTTACTCATACACTGTACTTTATAGTATATGTCTTTAATCGATTATACACTTTTATATAAAAAATGTTTATACCATGCTTTCTTAAACTGTGTAGGGTAAGCACTATTCAATTTCCAATGAAATTATTGCAGTACCTGGAAATAAATCAGAATCTTCATGAAACTTTTTTAATTTACAATGGGATTATTTGGACTCTCAGACTGACTTAGCATTTTTCTTTTAGTTTTAAATACTTCACTACAGTGTTGGCTATTTTGATAGGTATAAAGGAAAATGTGAAACAGACAGGAATAGAGCCATTTAACAGAATAAGAATTCTACAATGTAGAATAGTAGAACTAGAGTTTCACAGTGCAAAGTATTGTGGAGTGCTTTCTTTTTGTCCTTGCAAATCTAATTGATCATATTATATCTTTTCCTACAGAGATCATCCTGAGAACTTTTTTTTGTTTGGTTAGTTGGCTAAGAGTAGCTGGAGGTGCACTGAGATCACCAATAAATTATTTGTGACAGTGGCTGTAGATTAACACAAATGTCTTTTCCTCAAGGACATAGTTCTGAAAATCTAGCCACAGGAATTAAAAGCTAAGAATTCTATATGATCTATGGAAATAAATATAAAAGATAACTCCATGAACTCATGATAATAAAAGTAGAACCGACATTTCAGGTCAGATAAGAATGTTGCCCTATTATAAGAGTTCAGAAGTGATTAAAGACACACTGAAGAGTTTCTTCCAATTGATTACAATCAGATCATATGACACAAATACACAGAAAAAAGAATGAGGTTTTCACTAATGTACCTGATGCATTCCTTATATTGAACAATAATGTTCTGGAATTTCCTATGAATGATAATTTTCCATTGGTGAATGAGCTGTTATTTGCTTTTTTCACACAATAATGATTTTTTTTTTTTGGGAGGGGGGATCAAACTCAGAACCTTGTGCTTCCCAGATAGATTCCTATGCAGCTGAGCTGTCTCCCCAGCCCTCAAACAATAATGATTGAACAAATTCAAGATATTTTAATCTAACAATTTGTTTCTTTTCTTCAAATATGAGCCATTTTTATTTTATAATCTTTAAAATATTAGCATTATGAAAGTTTATGTTCAAAGAAACTTTTGTCATACTGTGGAAAGAATTCCAAAAATAAACTAAACATGCTTTTCATGGTTGTTGACATTTTAGGTGTTGATTATTCTTTATTTGTGTCTTTGGACTTCCAAATTTATGTCTGTTGAGCTAAACACATAGTAACACAGAAGTGAATATATTTAAAAAATAAATTATACAGTGCCAGCCCCACCCCCAGGTCACGCTGAGAGGGTGAGTGAGACTGGACATGGTGGCACATGCCTGTAATCCTGGTGCTTGTGAGCATGAAAAAAGGAAGATCACTAGAAGCCCCATCTGTGTAATGAGGCCTATAGACCCTGTTGTAAATACATGGAAAATAAAGAAATAAAAGTAGATCACATAGTCATCCTATTTTATTTTTCTATTAATATATATGTATACATTTTTGTAGAAATAGACCATGACTGAGAAAATACAAGAATTACCTCACATATTTTAGAATATTGCTAAGAAAGGCAAAATATTCATTAAACCAAAATCAGTTCCATTGTTTAAAAAGAACAGGTAAAATGGTGAAAGAATGTTAAAGATAGCGAGGTTCAGAATAGGTGAAAAAGTGAAAAAAGATTCAGATAAACAAAATAGGGTAGTAGAAGGTTTCAACTACAACAATCTTGCTACGGTATGTTATACATTAGCAAATATGAATAATTACAGCACAACAAACTTTGAAGTTTAAAAATTTTGAAAGATGTTTAGATTTAAAGAACATTTCAAAGTTAGTTTACCTTTCTTACACAAAAGCTAATATAGCCGGGCGTGGTGGCGCATGCCTGTAATCCCAGCACTAGGGAGGCTGAGGTAGGAGGATTGTTGTGAGTTCGAGACCAGCCTGAGCTACAAAGTGAGCTTAAGGCCAGCCTGAAGCCTGAACTGCACAGTGAGACCCTGTCT